>JAPVLO010001069.1:0-286136 GCA_027257055.1 Cephalopachus bancanus
CCTGAGTAATCCTTCTCAGAAAATACCTAGGATGTTTAAAATCTGAAAGCATTAAGCAAGGCTACATGATCAAGAACCTTCAATTTTTCATTTTACAATCCTAAGTTTTAAGAGTACAAGAGGCGCGGGGGGGGGGGGGTGTCTGTGTCGCTGTCCATGGTCCTGAAAGGGTGGTAAGTGTGAAATAATTCATTTATTAACTAATGTCTACTAAGGTCCAATGGATTACCAATATCCTTTTGGGTAACATGTGTCATGGCTGCCCACAGCTCTTTTGTTTACCATTATACTCTGAGTGAATAACATATAGGTTAGTCTAAATAGTTTCTTGATTATTGAGCTGGCTAAAAAAAGTCTTGTGCTTAAAAATGTCCCAGTCCTTAAGGTGCTACACTATGAATGAATTCCATGAACTATCATGAAAATGAGGCTTAAGAAGTAAACCATAAGAAATAATCATAGCGCTGGCAGTGGTGGCTCATGCCTGTAATCCCAGAGCTCTGGGAAGTGGAGGTAAGAGGTTTGACTGAGACTAGGAATTTGGTTCGGCCTGTGCTACGTGGTGAGACTTGGTCTCTACAATAAATTAATTAGCCAGGTGTGATGGTATGCCCTGTGGTTCCAGCTACTTGGAAGGCTGACGTGGAAGGATCACCGAACCCAGAAGGTTGAGGCTGCAGTTGTCGTGAGTGAGCCACTGCACTCCAGCCTGGGCAATAGAGTGAGACTCCGACTCCAAAATAATAATAATAATAATAATGATCAGAGAACGTCGAGTACAATTACGTGGGGGCAGAATTGGTAACATAATATATTAATAAGGCCTAGTTCAATTAGTATTTTATGAAAAAATAGACTTTAAAATATTAGAGGCAAGAAAATTTAAATTGGAAATGGAACCAAAAGTTCAAAGATGATGAAATATTGATATTGATTTAATGTAAACTGATGTCTAGAAGATATTGTAGAAAGTAAGGTCTGTCTCTGCATAATTTAACCCTTTGTACTCAGAGCCATCGTGTGGATCACCTATCAGCAATTTGACCACACTTTTTTCTGAATTAGCCAAAACTAATATAAAGTATTAAATAGTATAGCATTGGAAATAATTTTTTTACTATAATGATATTTGGCTAAAAATGGAATTTTGGACTAGAGGAACTTATTTATGATAAAAAAATAATATCTTATATTTTTCTAAAATATGGTAATGTGTGAAACAGTCACAGAAGTGCATTGTAGGTTCACTGAGACATGTTGTGCAATAGCAATTTATTGGACATCGTCCACCTGATGTTTTTCTATTCAAGCAGAGAGTACAGTCTCGTTTTCTTCTCCCCAAATTAACAATATGTAACTCATTGCCCAGCCGGTGCACCACTGTGCTTATCATGTATCCTCTTTCTACATAACACCAGCTGATTTTTTTTACATATATCTCAGTATCAATTCCATCTCTTTATTTGCATTTTTGCACAATTTGCATGGAAGACTTCAAGGAAACATACATTCTTGAAAAACTTCTGCTTTCATTAGCAATCTCTTTATGTCTTCTGAGAGGGGACATCAGAGTGGTTTGCTAGATTTACGATGTTCCCTCACAGGGGACATCAGAATACAAAGGACTCAAGAAGCATAATATGGTTTGCACACATTTGGAGTACATACGGCTTGCAAGGGACTTATCTCAAAGAACTCTTCTGGAGCCAAATGAGGTTATCAAAGACACCAAGCCACTTCCTTTAGTACAATGCCACACCTATACAAAGAAGTTCATGTATAAGTAGAATTTAAACACTGAATTAGGAAATTTCTCACTGGAAACCTGCGTAGAATCAAAAGAGAGAACAAAGAAAAAAATGAATATAGGTGTTGCATAAAAATGCAAATTTCCAGATGAAGAAAAACCATCCTTAGAAGAAAGCTGATTCAATTCAGCTACAAAAAATGAAATGTACAGAAATCAAATTATTAAAATCTTTAACATAAAAATTGGAAATGTCATAAAAACTTAACTTTTGCCTTCATAAAAATGAAGATCACACTGAGCAGGAGATCTAGTGAACAACCCCGTTAGGTATTTGCCAGGTTGGTTCATATCAGGTATTCCTGGCAATTCTAAACACTCTACAGTGTTTAGAAAGCAAAACTTAAGAGACACATCCCATGTAAGAAAGGTCCTGTTGTAGCAAACAGCCCTTCAACCTCCAGGTGGACACAATAAACATGCTAGTAATCCACAGTGCACCAACGGCCTCTACCTTGTGTCACTATTGGTTGAGCCTAGGGAAAGAAAATCAACTTGTCAGGACAAGAATCTCCTCTCTTCTTGGAAGCCAGGATGTAAAGGAGATTCTTCATGGCCCATAAGATGCCAAAGGGCATGGCATCTTTTTTAGACTCATCTAATCACTTAAAGATCTGTCTTTGTTAGAAACAGAATGATCAGTAGAAAGCATTATTGAGGAAGTGCCCAGAGGTGCAGACCAAATAAATGATGTATGTGGAACAGACTAGGAGATGGCTATGTTCATCTTGATGTTAGGATTTTTGATGTCTTGATTGTGCTTACCTGTATTATCCTATGAATGTCTTCTAATACCAGGTCCTCCAAGATAAGCTGCTCCCAGTCAAGAAGCACTGCCTCAACAGCAAAGAGCCCTGATTCCCAAACGTGGTCATGGTCACTGATTGACCCATATCGAGTTCTTTTAGAGGAAGTACTGTTCCATGCTTTATATTTTCAGAGCAGATTACTACTTAATGTGTTATTGTGCTTACTCTACAAGTAGAATCCTCCCTTCTGTGACCCACTTGAGTGGGCTCTCCAAACCTTATAAGGTTGACCTTCAGAGAGGCTCACCACAAGCTGAGGGGACTTCATTTCAAAATTTTAAAAGAAACACTGGGCCAGGAGCAGTGGCTTATGCCTGACATCCCAGCATTTTGGGAGGTTGAGGCAGGAGAATCAATTGAGCCCAGGAATTTGTGACCAGCCTAGGCAACAAAGCGAGACCTCATCTCTACAAAACATAAAAAATTAGCCAGGTGTGGTGGCATGTACCTGCAATCCCAGCTACTTGGAAAAGGTGGAAGGATTGCCGGAGCCCAGGAGGTCAAGGCTGAGGTAAACTGTGATCATGCCACTTTATTCTAGCCTCAGCAACAGAGTGAAACCCCTAACTTAAAAAAAAAAAAAAAAACAAGAAAAATAACCCCCGCCACACACATACAAATTTAAAAACAATACATAGACCAATCATCTTTCTAAGAAACCTAGAAACCGTTTAAGAGTTTGGAACTCTTAATATAGGTACAGAAGGAAAATTCAAAACATCTACTTGCAGAGGCCGTACCCTGGCATGATGCAGTGTCACTGTGAGAAAACCACAAATTTCTAATTTCTCCTAGGGGAGGCAAAGTGTGGGAACATCCATTTAACACTGAAGTTTTAGGACACTGCCTGAGAGACAAGTTTCTGTCATAGTCGAATAGAAGCTCTGAAAGTAATGGGGTCCCTGAGAACAAAGGAGATCAACATAAGCTAGATTCTGCAGTATCACAGGCAAAATGCTGTGATATCCAGATTACAGCTCACCAAGATACCGGAGAGGCTGCAGAATAGCAGGCAGACAACAGGACAGCTCCTGAGGAAAAACTGGCAAAATCTCTCCCATTAGATTACAAACAAAAGTCCAGAGAAAACACATCCCCAGGAAAGGCTGAGCGGTCTCTAGAATGTCTAGTTGAGACGAATGGAGAGCAACCTCTCCGAAGAAAGTCAGATACCAAAAGCTGATTAGTGAAAAGTTAAGATTCCAACAGAAGATAATAAGATATACAAAACAAAGGAAACATATGACTCATTCAAATAAACAGATTAAATCACCACAAACTGATACTAAAGGAACAGAGATATATGAATTACCAGACAAAGATATAAGAGTTCCAAAGATGCTCAGTGAGAGAGTATACATAGACAACATTAGGAAATCAGAAAACGATGTATGAACAAAATGAAATTATCAACAAAAAGACAGAAACTATTAAGAAGAATCACAGAAATCCTAAACCTGAAAATATGCAACTAAATTGAAAGACACTACAGGGGTTTAAAAGCAGACTAGACCAGGTAGAAGAAATAAACGGTGAACATAAAAGAGAGGGAAAAAAAGAGGAAAACTGAAAAAAGAAAAAGGGAATTATGAAACACCATCATGTGCATCACCTGCATGTCAACGTAACAAAAAATAAATAAAACAGATAACTACCATCATTTATGTACCAACATAGTAGTTAGTCTAGAAAAAAATGAATAAATCTCTAGAAATAAACAACTTACCAAGACTGAGTCTAGAAGAAATAAAAAATCTGTACATAACTGTAAGTAGTAAGGAGACTTAAGTATTTTTTTTAAAAAAAACTCTCCCGTTGAACAACACAGTGCGAAAAAAATTTAAAAAATAAATAGTGAGCCAGGTATACTAACTCATGTCTTTCGTCCCAGATACTCAGGAGGCTGAGGTAGCTTAGGAAGACAAGGCTACAGTAAGCCATAACCATGCCACTGCACTCCAGCCTGGGTGACAGAGTGAGATCCTGACTCAAAAACAAACAAAACTCCCAACAAAGAGACTAGAAACAGATGCAAAATACATCCTCACTTCACAATTCTTATAACCATTTAAAGAAAAATTAACACTAATCCTTCTAAAATAGTTCCAAGTAATAAAAGAGGGAATCCAAAAAACTCACTCTTGGACCCCACCATTGCTCTGATACCATTCACGCAAATATATGACAAGAAAGCAAAACTACACACTAATATCCCTTTAAACATTGATGAAAAAGTCCTCAGCCATGCGGAGTGGCTCACGCTTGTAATCCTAGCACTTTAGGAGGCAGAAGTGAGAGGAATGTCTAAATCTGGGTTTGAACCTGGGCAACTTGGTGAAACCTCATCTCTACATTAAATTAAAAAATTAGTGGCATGATGGTATGTACCTCTGGTTCCAAATACTTGGAAGGCTGAGGCAGAAGGATTACCTGAGCTCAGCAATTGAGGCTTTAGTGGCAGTGATTGTGCCACTGCACTCCAGCCTGGGAGACAGAGTAACACTCCCACTCAAAAAAAAAAAAAAGAAAAAGTACTCAACAAAAATCTAGGAAATCAAATTGTACAGCACATTAAAAGGGTAATAGACCATGACCATGTGGGATACACACTGGGAAGACAAGGATGGTTCCACAGAATAAAGTGAGTCAATGTAGTATATCACAATGACATAGTGAAGAACAAAAATCACATGACCATCTCAATTCATATTAAGAAAATTTGACAAAATTCAACACTATTCATGATTAAAAAACAATCAACAAACAAAGAAGAGAAAAAAAAATCTTCAGATCATTATATTTTGCAATGACTTCTTGGATATAACAGCAAAAGCACAGGCAAGAGCAGCTAAAACAGATGACTGGAACCAGATCCACTGAGAAACATTTGGACATAAAAAGATGTTATCAAAACAGCAAAACAAAAACAAAAACAAAAACAAAAACAAAACAAACTGTTGTAAAAGAAAAGCTAATTCTGAAGACAAAATAAAGCTGTCTAACAAACTATAAACAATTAAAGACATATAGTAGATATAACTTTAAAATTAATCAACTAAAGTACCTATAATATATATACACAAAATCCAAATTCATGAGAAATATTCTGTAGTAAAAACAAACTTTCTCCCATCAAACAATCACAATATGCTTTGTGAGGGAGTTTTCCTACACACTAGCCAGAAGTCAGTTCTCAGAGCATACCAACTAGGTATCCTCCAACTCAGTTCACTTTCAACACTATCTACCTAGAAACAGTGTCAGATCATACGAGTGGGTCACCCACTTCCAGTGTCAGTGGTAAGCCCAGGTTGTTCAATCTGTGTTTCTGCTGGACTGTCTAGAAAGTGGTATTTCCACAAACCCCTTATTGTGTTCAATTAAGTGATTAAAGTGACTCACAGACCTCAGACTCTTCACTTGCATTTACTCATTTTTTATATAGGCTATGACAAAGGATACATTTGCAGAGACGTGTTTAGCAAGGTATGACAAAAGGGCTGAGAGCTTCAATGCTCTCACAGGGGCACCACCCTTGAGGAACTTCCATATGTTCAGCTGTCCTGTCACTCTCTGAAGCCTGTCCTTTTGGGTTTTCACAGAAGCTTCGTTAAATAAGCAGGATTAATGAAATCACTCCCATTGGTGATCAGTTTAAATTTCATCTCTGCCACCTGTCGTAGTTGAGTGGAGCTGTAAATCCCAACCCTTCAATCCTGCCTGAAATTCCGATGAAGCTTTTTTTTTTTGAGTTGGAATCTCACTCCGTCATCCAGGCTGGAGTGCAGTGGCACACTCACAGCCAGCCCAGCGGGGACCTGCTGGGCTCTGGCGATCCTTCCACCTCAAGCTTCCAAGTAGTCAGAACTACAGATGTGCATTACCATGCCTGGCTAATTTTTTGATTTATTGTAGAGTTGAGGTCTCACCGGGCTGGTCTCAAATCCATGGGTTCAGGCAATTCACATGCCTTGGCCTCCCAAAGTTCTGGGATTACAGGCTGAGCCACAGACCAAGCCTGGTCCCAGTGAAGCTTCTTAGTGGCTGCCAGCTATCAGCCAACACATTTGAATACAAAAAATAAACACTCTCAGTAGGTATGTTGGCTCACATCTGTAATCCCAGCACTTAGGGAGGCCAAAGCAAGAGGATTGCTTGAGCCAAAGAGTTCGAGATCAGCCTGGACAACTTGGCAATATCTCATCTCTACAACAAATCAAAAAAATTAACTGGGTGTGGTGGCACACGCCTGTGTTTCTAGCTGCTTGGAAGGCACAGACGGAAAGATCACCTGCGTGTCTAGCAGGTCAAACTTGTAGTGGCCATGAGTGTGCCACTGCACTCCAGCCTTGGTGACAGAGTGAGAATCCACTCAAACAAAATAGTAAATAAATAAAACACACACACACACTCTGGAGATTATAAGGACTTTTAGGGTTATATTCCAGGAAACTGGATCAAAGATCAGGTATACATAAACCTTCAAACATTATATCTAAATTGAGCCTACCACTGTGTAAAAGGGACTCTGTGAGGTCTTCTAAATCAAGATGCTACAAACAAACAAACATACAACAAAAGACAAGAAGCATGAAGGAAAGATTTCTGTTTCACACTAAAAAACTATATAACCTAAAAAGAGACAACAGAGCAAATATAAAAAATTAAACCACAGAATAAATATAAAACAGCTCCTAAAATACATATCAAGAAAATGGAGCAATGTATAAAAATCCATCTTTTTATATATGTGTCCATTCCATGAAGGAATAAAACTTGCTCAGATTCATAAGAAATAAAATGGAAACACAAGGGTTGAAATTTTCCCCGGATTTTCAAACTGTTAAAAAAACATGGTAATAATTTTTGTTTAACGAGAGGGAGATCTCACGTGGTGTTGATGACAAATGGCACCTTTCCAGCTCAGGCCAGAGACAGGATACTGCCAGATCTATCAATACAGTTCATGCCCCATCCTAGAAGAACCAGCACTCTTTCAACTGTCTAACCGGGAGAAAGCCTATGATACCTGTAATAAGACTGCATGCTCAGAGGCAACCAGTGTGGCATTCTTTATTTTTCTTTTCTTTTTTTTGTGCGTGGAATTCTTTATATCAGTGAAAAAGCTGAAAGACCCACCTGAAAGAGCTGAAAGTGAAAAAGCTGAAAGACCCATTCATTCAGAGAAAGCTCCAAGAAGAATATAGAAGAACAAGCCATCTATGTTTCTTAACTTTGAAACATGTTAATTTTCAAAATGTGCAGGTTAAAAAACTGCAACACAAATTCACTTGCTATGGCCGGGCCCAGTGGGCTGAAATCCCAGCACTCTGAGAAGCAGTGGCGAGAGAACTCCCTTAGCTCCGCCTGGGCAACTAGGTAAGACCTCAACCTCATGTCTATAATAAAATTTTAAAATTAGCTGGGCATGGTGGTGCACACCTGTAGTTTCGGCGACTTAGAAGGCTGAAGCAGAAGGATCGTCTGAGCCCAGCAGGTCAGGCTATGGTACGTGGCCGTAAGTGTGCCACCGCATTCCAGCCTGAGAGATACAGTGAGACTCCGACTCAAAAAAAAAAAAAAAATCACAAAAACCTTATAACCATGTAAAAATACATTCTACAGGACTCTCATGGACTCTTCCCACAGAACAGAGAAGAGTGGTTCCTCAATGCAATGTGAGGCGGGGCGGCTGGAAAGGGTAGAGAATTTTTACTAAAAAACAAATGAATACATCATATCATGTTTATAAGAAGAGAAATAAAACGCTTAACAATAAGTGGAACAACAAGAATATGGTTTTATTCTCTCTAAAGGCAAAGAAGTGCTGCTCCTAGGTCTTAGAAAAATTATAATCATCCTCACCTAAAACAAATGTTGCACAAGGGTCCCTGAAAAAACACCAGTGTCCCCTTGGCATGATTCTGTGAGCATAGTTTAATGAATCTCCTGCTGGCTGACATACTCTCTCATATATTAAAACAGACGATGGAATGAAACATCCTATGTCACTGAGGCCCCTGACTCAACTTTCCATCCCATTCCAAGTCATTAAGAATGAACTCAAAAGCACAATGCTTTCCTTGTTCAGCTTCAAATGTATTATAAAATCTGGCTAAAAATATTTATTCTCCTCAGTCTCCTTTTCCAGAATTTACCAAGTCCTGGTACACACTGATGTATGGCTTCCACATGCAGATCCTCTAACCCTGATCTAGAAAGTTGATGTGGACCCCAAACAACCCTAACGTCCAACAGCTCTCATACCACAAGGCTCACACCCCATCTCCAACCACGTCTCATATGAGCCCTTCCCAGAATCACGCTCTGTGCAACTTCCTCACAAATTCACATCATTAGGTCATGGGGAGATGGAATCTAGGTGGAGAGAAGAAGGACTGAGGGAAGACTGGGTAAATGTGAACAGACACGACAGTAAGGATGTTTCAAACCCAGAGGGGATGAGCAACTCCAACGCCTGGCATTTCACACAGGAAGGAGACAGGACAAACCACTGAGAAGGTCGCTTTACCTGAGAGAGAGTCATCCCTAATGACTTTTCTTGACTCCTCCTCCACTTCTGGGCTTCTTCATGCACCATGAGGCTTTAGACGCCAACCCTAGATGGCAGAAACATAGTCCATTGCTCAGAATCATCAAATCCCTGCCCTGTGCCTCAACCACACACAGCAAAGACCTCACCCCGTGGAAAGACGGTCTTTTGCCGCCCACTGCGGGGACAATAAACTCCTACAAGAGGAGACACAGGAACAATACACTCCTACAAGAAGAACACCAAGTGAGTCTTTTGGCCCCTTTCTTCAGAACCTGCTCCCCTCCTGGAGGAGCCTACACACTTGCTGCAGCAGTGGGGAGCTGGGCTAAATTGAGCTCCCTTCCAGGAGACTGGGTCCTGATCAAATCCCATGAAGAGTATAGCACCCCCCCCACTTCTCTGTGGATCACAGGCTGACCTCAGTCCTCAGAAATGGAGGACACAGGGCCTTGGTGCTCTATGCTGGACACCAATTCGAATCAACATTCAACATTATTAAAGCTGGGCCCAATCTGTTTGAATGAAATCTTTGGTAAGACTGCATAAGGGGTGTTTCTACAAAACACATCAGGACTCTTAATGAGAAACCAGGATTGAGCTCCACTCAGGGGGGCAGCCCAGCCCACCCCCCACCTTCCGGTTCTGCTCTGCCCTTGGGATCTTTTTGTCACCAGGATTCAGACAGTGAGAGACAAGGGAAAAGAAAAAACACATGCAGAGGAGGCAGTATGGACCAGAGGTCCGGCTGAGGGTGTGGCTGGAATGTCAACTGGGGACATGGGAAAGCATAGAAGCCTCCATGAGGAAGATGACATCATAACAAAGACCTGGGGAAGGAAGGGTGTTTGCACCTGCAGCTGAGTGCCAGAGGGTTCTAGGCAGGGGGAAAGCCAAGTGAAGGCCCTCAGGCAGGAGCAGCTTCCACCCCAGGAAGAGGGGAGAGGCCTGTGTGGCTGGAGCAGAGCAAGGAGAGGGACACAAGAGGAGATGAGGCCAGAGGGGTCCTGGGGCAGTAGATCAGGGAGAACCCAAAGCTCCAACATTTTTCCCCCATACTTCAAAAAGGTTTTGGAAATATGTAATTATTCACCCATCTTAAGTAAACATACATTTTACCTTTATCTTATAATTAAATTGACTCACAAATAATGTCACATCTTCTATATCTTAACTACATGTGAACAGTTTCACCAAGGCCTAGGAAGAACAGGCTGGCCCTCATCTGAGATGTGCAGGGCTGCAGGGAACGCATTTGGAGTTCAGGAAGTCATTCCTGCACACGTGAAGGGAGAGAAGACTGTTAGACATCCCAGCAGAGTTGAGGGAACAAATGGACACAGTTTCTAGCATTCAGCGGAGAGGTCTGCAGGCCAAATGGAGACATGCAGATCGGTTTAAAGCCAGGAGATGAGATGACAAGGAAAGGCATTGGGTGTAGACAGAGATGAGAAAAGGTTCAAGGACTGAGCCGGGGTCATCTCACATTAAGAGAACAGGGACATCAGGAGACACCAGAAGAGGAAAGCAGGAAGTGACTAGGGAGGCAACAAGGAAATTAACACAAAGAGTTTCTAATTACTAATGGCATCTCCTCAAAGCCAAGAACAGAGAAAGTGATAAACCTGCCACACGCAGCTCATGGGACTAAAAATTTAAATCTTGGATTTAGAAACGGGAGGGTCACTGGGGACTGAAAAACAAAGAATCAGTGAAATGTTGGATGTGAAAGCTTGATTCAAGGAAGAATTCAAGGGTTCAAGCAAGAATTGGAGGCAAGAATTAAAAAAACATAAAAAGTTTTTAGTGCATTATGTTTGGCGCATAGAAGAGGGTAACTTACTACAGAGAGAAAAGTAGTAGTTAAGAGAATCTTTCATTTTAAAGATGAAAGAATGTAAAAGAAACAGACGATGTGTGTGTGTGTGTTCGTTTTAATGGAAAAATACCTTCATCTCGTTATGCTGTTCCAAATAATTCCCAAGATGTAAAATGAATGATGCCATGGAAGAAGTAGGCCATACTGTCCTGAGACTGCAAGGGAGGCTGGCACATGGGACATGATCATAGGGTCAGCAACAGCCAGGAGCAGGGACAGACCATTCCCAGTCACTATTGAGATCACAGACCCTGAGACAGGAGGGTGGACAGGTTGGAAAACATCTCTTCCCTTCACTGTGTGAGATGCGAAAAACCCAAACTGTTGTGACCACTCACACTCAACACAGAATACTTCACCTCTAGTGACCAAAACATGTGTATGGTTTTTCCCACCCTGACCAGTCCTTGAGTGACCTCCCAGCTGGAGGTCGTACAATTTAACTCATTTCTAACCCTATCTACAGGATAACATCAAACACAGGTGAAGAGCTCAGTCCCACAAGGCTGCCTCCTCACACGCAGGCTGTCATTGCCGCCTTCTGACACACTTCATAAATATTGTGGTTCTCTTCACCCCCTCCTTGGATTCGACTAACTTGCTAGGACAGTTCTTACAACCAGTTCTTCTGTATCCTTTGTAATATACTTTATTACAAATGGGTAAATTAAGTAAAGTATTTCCCTGAGTTCTGTGAGCCACTCGGTGAAACCAACAGAACCAGGGAAGGAGTGCCATTTTTTTTTTTTTTTTTGAGCCAGAGTCTTACTCTGTCACCCGGGCTGGAGTGCAGTGGCATGCTCATGGCCACCACAACATCGACCTGTTGGGCTCAGGCGATCTTTCCACCACAACCTTTTAAGTAGCCAGAACTACAGTCATGCGCCACCATGCCTGGCTAATATTTTGACTTACTGTAAAGAGGAGGTCTTGTCAAGTTTCCTGGGCTGGTCTCAAATCCCTGGGCTCAGGCAATCCTTTGGGATTGGCCTCCCAAAGGGGTGGGATTACAGGCTTGAGCCACTGTTTCAGCGGTAAGTGCCAATTTATACCACCTGGTGAGAAGTTCAGAACCTGGCACTTTGGACTGGCATCTGCAGTGGGAGCCCTCAATGAGTAGAGTCTGATGCTAACTCCAGGCAGTTTACGTCAGAATAGAGTTAAATTATAGCACATCCAGTCAGTGCCTAATGGAAAATGGGTTGTTAGTGGGAAGAAGTCCTCATATACTTTGGTGACCTGTGGTGAAGTATGCTGTGTTGAGTGTACACTGCTACATTGATCGAGAGAGGAGGAAAAACAATTTGGTTTTTTGGTAGGAAGAGGGTGAGCCACAACCGAATGAGTCAAGTCACTGCCCTACAGCTGAATAAGGATTAAACGCAGAATGTACCCTCCAGCACTGAGAATTATAAAGGGCACCAGCCTTACAGAACAGAACTTTTGCTATTCACACCAGCATCTGAGTAATTTAAACAAAAGTATTCAAAATACAAGTATTAGAGTATAAGGGCAAGGTTTGATGGCTCATGCCTGTAATCCCAGTGCTTTGGGAGGGGGCAGGGATTGCTTGAGGCCAGGAGTTCAGCGGGGGCAACATGCAAGATCTCAACTCTGCAAAAAAAAGTAAATGTTAGCCAAGCATGATAGCATACACCTGTAGTCCTAGCATCCCTACTTGGGAGGCCAGTGCAGAAGGATCACCTGAGTTTGAGTTTGATGCTGCAGTGAGCTACAACTGTATCACTGCACTCCAGCCTGGGCCACAGAGAAAGACCCTATGCCAAAAAAAAAAAAATTAGATTACAAACACAGAAATCAACATATCACTACGTAGTCATCCATGTCCAATCATGCCACCCCTCATCTGGACCAGGGTCCCCTCTTTCTTCATTACTGTTTCCCTCCCTCTCTCTGTCCTTATCTCTCATTCCCACCTCCTCTCTCTAGCTGTTTTTCTTTTGTTTTCCTCTGGGCTTCTGTCCCTCATTTTGTGCCCCTCTCCTCTCCTGGTCTTCCTCCCCTTCCTCCCTCTATTTGCTTCCACCTGTTCTGCACTATTCTTGTAACTTGCATCTCTTGTTCCTTTCTCCCCAGTCTTTTGATTGTTTCAATCTCCACACATTTCTGCCTCTTTCCTCCCCCATCTCTCCTCTCCCCATAAACTCCCTCTCCCTGTTACACTCCCTGGCCCTCACTCTGGCATCCCCAATTCCTAGCTTCCTTCCTGCTGTGTCTCTCCCTCTGCTCTCATCACCAATTGTCCCCTCCTGTCCCAGCACCAGGCTGCTGTCTGCTGTAGCTCTAAATCATTCCTCCTCTCTCCTCACTCTGTGTGTGAGGTGCTCCCCTTTGTAGCCCCTCTCCCTATCTTGTTATCTTTTATCTCTCTGGAGAGGGAGATTTTCTCCAAGCTTCCCCAGGGGCTTCTTCGTTGGTTTTCCCCTGCTTCTTTGTTGACTTCCTCCACCCCCCACACTTTTACTGTCTCTCTGCAAACCCCTCACCCATCTGTTCTGCCATTTGTTTATGGCTCCCACTCATTTTTCTTGACTCAGTTTTCTAATTCCTCTCAGTTATTCTCTGTCTGTCTCCTGATTCTCCTTCCCTATACATTTACAAGGAGGGGGATGGAATAGATTCCCACCTCTTGGAATAGATCATTTCCCAGTGGGGTGGGATTTGCGACAAAAGAACACTGGACTTTAAGAAACAGGCCTGTCATCTCCCTCCACGTGGGACCGGGGAAGCAGTGACTGCGAAGGGGAGGCCTGGGGGCAGATGGACCAGGCCCCGTGAGCGCAGGAGGGGGCGATGACGCCAAAGGACAAGGGGGGTGGGTATGTGCGGAGTCTCAGGTCCTGGCAGAGGATTCGGCCTCTAGCGCATCTGGCCTGCAGCCTCCAGGGGCCAGGAGTGGAGAGGTTCCATTACAGCGCGCACCCACGTCGCGGGTGAGGACTTTAGAGGGCAAGCGGGGAGATTAGTCAAGGTTGTAAGCAGAATACGAAGCAAAAGGAGGTGTCTGCACGACCCAAAGGGAGAAGGGTCACAGGCAGGACCAGCCCGCGTGACTTGAATCCAAAGGGAGCGATCCCCGGGCTCTCACCGCGACGTGTGAATGTACTTCGGGTTGAGGGAGCGGTGCGGGGATTTTAAGGGCTGTGGGAACCTCCGGACATCGGGTAGGGAGGCGCTGGGGACTCCGAAGCGCAGGTTAAATCTAGGTGGAGGGACACTCACGATCCACGCCGCAGCCTTGACTCCAAGCGATGCGCAGCCGGGTCTGTAGGAAACTGCGCGTGCGCAGGGGTTGGAGCGGGGCCGGCTGGGGGCGGGGCCTGTTTGGGGCTCCAAGGCAAAGGGCGGGGCCTGGCGGGAAAGGACAGGCGTTGGGCGGGATCGGGGCCGAGTAGGGGCGTGACCCGGAGGGCCTTCTCGGTAAAGGGGCGGGGCGTGGAAGGAACCTGGTCCAGGGAGGGCGGATCCTAGGCCCGTAGGGGCGGGACCTGCACCTCCTACCGCCTCGCTTTCCGAACGTCTTGGTTTTCTGGGTTGTGGAGGCAAGACCTCCCTTTGAGGTTGGAATAAGTCAGCAGTCTGGAAACTGGGGTCTCTCCAGGGCGGTCATTGTGGGTCTGTGTGTGGATCCAAGAAAATTCCTGCGATTCGAATTCATCAATTTAATGAAACTACCCCTGGAATTGCCTGTGAAGAGGACGCAACCTGGAATGTGAAATGCAAAACTCAACGTGGCGGAATGTGCAATGTTAGGTTGAAGCCAAACAGAGCATTCCTTCCATTTCTGCTCCCTGTTCACTCCGAAAGAAGACCGTCCACCGTGTGCTCGGTTCAACGGAATTTCATAGGGGAAAACCCTGCCGTGTGGGCGTGTAGGGCCTGTGGTTAGTTAGGTCAACAACTGTTGTTTTAAAAAAGAAATTAACCTTTTCCAAACAGAAATAAATTGTGTCATTCTTCCTTACACTTGTTATTCCATCCCACACTTAACTTCACCTCGAACAACATTTGTGATAAATTTTATTGTCATAGTAATATACTTAATGCAATAACTTCTAAATATAATGTAATTTCCAATGAACTTTATATGCGTTTCTGAAAAAGTAATTAGAAAAAGGAGTTTTTACTTAAAAATTGTAAATCTGTCAATCATTTGCTTTGCTTTCTATTTTTGAATGTTCTGTCTATTTGAATAACAGCCTGTAAACTAGTCTTCAGACGACATTTGCATTCATTTACACTTTATTAATAATTAATTTCATGATATTTCTAAAGATAGTTTATGGGGGGATAGTTTCTTTCACCTGAACCCTTAGGAAAGTAAAACTAGATTTAAAAATGTTAAATGAGTTTCTACTGGCAATAATATGCCAGTATCTGTAAATTCACATCTCTTATGATGTATGTTTTTCTCTCACATCCCTACATGTGGAAGATTTCATCCATGGAGAAATGGAGACAGCCCGAAACATTTGTGTCATGCATCGGGAGAATGGCATTGGGGATAGCATAGCAAGGAAATGGTTTTGTCGTTTCAAAGAGGGCCACTTTGACCTGAGTGGTTCTCCATGTTTGAGAAGACCATTGAGCTTTGATGACGATCGTTTAAATGCTTTAATTCACGTCATTCAACTGGAAAATTGGCAAATGTGATGAACTATGACCAGTTATCATGTGACATTTGCAGACCATGGACAAGTTTACAACACTATGAACTTATGCATGAACCCACTATATCGAAGTAACTTTTTGAAGGGGGGTAGTGGGGGGGGAGGTAGAGTCGAAGTCTTATTCTGTGTGCCTGGCAGGATACAGTGTCATGTCAGTGATCATGCATAAAAAATTGTCAGCATCAATTTTGAGTCATGCTAAAATTATGTGTAGACCTCAAAAGAAGGGTGGGTGAAAGGCTATAAATTTGGGGCATAAATACCGGAGTACCTTTGTGTTACTGGGCATGAGCTTTTTTTTTTTTTTTTGAGTTGGAGTCTAGCTCCAGCCCTGGGTGGAGTGCAGTTGCATGCTCACGGCCACCCCAAAGTCAACCAGCCGGGCTCAGGCAATCCCTCCGCCTCAGCCTTGCAAGTAGCCTGAACCACAGGCACGTGCTACCACACACGACTAATTTTTTTTAAAATTTATTGTAGAGATGAGGTCTCTCCAAATTGCCCGGGTTGGTCTTGAACCCATGGGCTCAGGCAATCTTCTCACCTCGGCCTCCCAATGTGCTGGGATTACAGGCTTGAGCCACCATGCCCAGCAGGCAGTGAGCTTTTTGACAATGATGCCAACATGTCCCTATAACCTGCTTACAGACATAAAACACTCCCTTTTATCCCTGTCTCTGCCTCTCATATTTTAATTGGCTGTGAGAGATAACAGCTGATTTATTGGATTGGGCTGTAACACTGGGACTATAGGTGCACACCACCTCACCCGGTTGATTTTTTAATTTATTATTAGAGAGGAGGTCTCACAACATTGCCCAGGCTTGGAGGCTGAGGTGAGTGGATTGCCTGAGCCCATGGGTTTGATACCCGCCTGGGCAACTTGGTGAGACCTCATCTCTACAATAAATCAAAAATTAGCCGGGCGTGGTAGTGCGCGCCTGTAATTCCAGCTACCTGGAATTCTGAGGCGGAAGGATCACCAGGGCCCAGTAGATTTAGGCTGTGTTGGCTGGGAGCGGCCACTGCACTCCGGTCTAGGTGATAGAGTGAGACTCCAACTCAAACAAAACAAATGAAAAAAAGAAACTCTGAACTCAGGCAATCCTCTTGCCTTAGCCATCCAAAATCCTGGTATTACAGATGTGAGCCACTGCGCCTGGCAAAATAATCTCTGACATCAAGAGAAAAGGGGATAGGGGAAAGGGGCTAATGAACTAGTCAGGAATGATGGGGCCTGAGGTTTTCTTGGCTTTGGTCCCACTCAGGCTCAGTTTTCCAGCTTTGATAACACCGGCATGTATGTCATGTCTTGATGGGCAGCTTTAATGCTTCACAGTTTTAAGGTAAAAGCACAGAGTTATGTGGGCCACTTACGTTGAAAGCTAAAATGTTTTCTTCCCACATTGAAAATGGCTTAAGTTAAAACAATTTTTGCCCGTAGGTTGGTTGGATCCCCTCCTGTTAGTGAGTCTGATGTTGAACACTTCCATTATATTCTGGGAGCTGGGATTTGGTGGGGGATACGGTTTGGGGATGAGAGGGTCAGGGGGTAGTGCGGTGTGTCCACGGGGTGTGTGAAAGTTGTCCTTGCCATTAAAATTTACTTGTTACTTAATTTAAAAGCCCTGAAATCATCTGTGAAGGGAGCGCAAATAGAATGTGAAATAAAAAACTCTGCCTCAAAGGAACTTGAAATTTCATACTGTCTCCGAACTGCACTGCTTTTTCATTCTATTTCTCATCTGCTCCAGTGGGACAGTTAGCCCTGTGAGCAATTCCAAAGACTTTTTTTTTTTTTTTGAGTCCAAGTCTCACTGGACTGCAATGACACACTCAGGCCACTACAGCCTCGACTGACTGGGCTCAGGTGATCCTTCTGTCTCACCCTCCCAAGTAGCTCAAACTACAGGTGTGCACTGTCACGCTTGGCTAATTTATTGATTTATTGTAGAGACAAGGTTTGGGTTAGTCTCAGACCCAGTCTGGTCTCAAACCCTTCAGCCTCCCAAGTAACTGCAACCACAGGCATGCACCGCCATGCCTGACTAATTTTTTAATTTATTGTAGTCACGAGGTCTTGCCAAGTTTCCCAGGTTGGTTTTGAACACCTGAGCTCAAGTCCTTTTGCCTCTGCATCCATAGTGCTGGAATACAAGCACAGGATGTGGAACTGTGGAAGGCCAAATCCTGTTATACATTGCTTTAAAGAAAGCAATAACTTTTAAAAAATAGATGTGCATTGTATCTTTCCTTATACTTGTTATCCTATTCTACAGTTGAGGCAACTTAACCTCAAACAACTTTTGAGATAAACTATCTTGATATCCTAGCAAACTTAAGTCAATAATTTCTAAATATAATATAATTTCAATTCACTAGAAGTGCACTGGGAAGGTGGACAAAAACCTTTAACTTTAAAATTGTATTCTAGATGGCTTTGGGCTGGCTGGGTGTGGCCAGGCAGGGACTTAAATCCAAGGTCAAGACAAAATATCTGTAGTTCATTGCCAGGACTGTGATGGTACAGGAAGAGAATGTGAAAGATGCATGCAGGTAGTCAGAATCCTTACCGTGGATGGTTCATCGAGGATATTAAATTTTGGTGCTACTATGATAAGCCATGTAGCCAGCAAGTGTAAGAAAACTATGAAAACTGCCTGCGGGTCTACACCCTGTAAACAGCTCCCAAGATCAACTTGCTGATGGGAAAGAAATCAGGCAGATCCGTGGCAGGGCTGCTGAGGCCCGTGTACAGGACACCAATTTTGAAAACCCTCCTCCATGTGTGTTTCTGCCTCTTTTCTTTCTACAACCCCATTCCTGTGACCTTTCACGATAATAAACTCAATCACACATATGTGAGAAGATCCCAGGTATAGAAGCAATCCCATTAGTCAGCAGTGGACACTTTCTTTTATGTAAGTATGTTTGTGTAGGTATATATGTATTTATTTAGTTAGTTTTGAGTTGGGGGTCTCACTCTGTTGCCCAGGCTGGAGTGTCATTCTATGATCACTGCAGCCTTGACCTCCTGTGCTTGGGGCATCCCCCCGTCACAGCCTCTCAAGAATCTGGGACTACAGGAATGTGCCACCATGCTGAGCTAACCTCTTTTGTTAAATGAAAGAAGAAACTGAGTCTAATAGTAGCTGAGGAGTATAATGGTGTTTGCCAGGTGCTGGGCAGTGGGTAGAGTTATTGTTTAATGGGTATAGAGTTTCTCTTGAGAAGATAAAAAAAAGTTCTGGAGACAGATGGTGGTGATGGGTGCAAAAAAAATGGGACTGCCGGGCTCGGTGGCTCAGCCTGTAATCCCGCGCCTTTGGGAGGCTGAGGTGAGTGGATTGCCTGAGCCTGCGGGTTCGAGATCCGCCTGGGTAGCAAGACCTCATCTCTACAATAAATAAATAAATAAATCAGCCAGGCATGGTAGCGCGCGCCTGTAATTCCAGCTACTCGGAAGGCTGAGGCGGAAGGATCTCCAGAGCCCAGCAGGTCGAGGCTGCGGGGGCTGAGAGCGGCCACTGCACTCTAGTCTGGGCGACTGAGTGAGACGCCAACTCAAAAAAAAAAAAAAAAGGGACTTATATACTTAATGCCACTGAACCGTATATTTAAATAGTTTAGATGGTAAATTTTATATTATGTGTATTTTATTACACATAATATAATATTAGTACTATTTTGTCAGTCTAAAGATAAATGTATTTACTATGTTAGGTCTTTGTTTCTTATTTCTGAATGTTCTGTCAGAAATGGATAACAAAGTTTGTAAAATTCATAGTCTTCAGAACACATAGCATTTATTTTCACCTCAAGAGTAAACATTTTTGCGGTATTTTGAAAGGTATGTGATAGGGAGATTATGCTCTTTTATATGAACCCCAAAGAAAATAAAACTAGATTATCAAATTTAAATGACTTCATGTCTACTAGTGATAATTTTATGTCTGTATCTATGAGTTAACATCCACTATGAAGTAGGTTTTTCTACTACCATCAAACATGTGGAACTTACCATCCACCCAGAAGTGATAACCAATTGCAATACAGTTGTGTTTAGACAAGAAAATTAGCATATTCAAAATATCTTTATTCTGAAAGACAGGATTTCTAGGCATTGCAGTGATGAATGTAAGAAGATATATCTCTGCATTTTGAAAACACAGCTCATCAGCTGGGCTTAATGGCTCACGCCTGTTTCCCAGCACTTTGGGAGACTGAGGCAGGAGAATTGTTTGAGCTTAGAAGTTCAAGAGCAGCCTAGGGTTGGGACTGGGGATCATTGATCTTAGCTATTTTCCAGGATTATAGATTTGTAGTATACTTCCACATGGTTACCACATAGTATAATACCAAAAAGAACTGAAAAATAGTAAACATATCTGTCATATTTGAAAAATAAAACATTAGAAGCTGTAATTCTAATTTCTTCATACAGTTCATAGTTGAAGTCCTGGGGATGTTCTCTTTTCTTTATTTATTTTGAGTTGGAGTCTCACTCTGCTGCCCAGATTGGAGTGCAGTGGCATGCTCACGGCCACTTCAGTCTCGACCTGCTGGGCTCAAGTCATCCTTCTACTTTAATCTTCCAAGTAGCTGGAACTACAGGCATCCACCACCACACCCGGTTAATTTTTCGTGATTTATTGTAGAGATGAGATCTCGCCAAGTTGCCCAGGCTCATCTTAAACCCGTAGGATCAGGCAATCCTCTCAGCTCAGCCTCCCAAAATGCTGGGATTATAGGCATGAGCCACCACGTCCAGCCATGACTTTCTCTTTTCTACATTACGATGTCATCCTTTACTTCAGTGAATGCAGCTGAAAGCACATTGACCAAGTGACCAAGCTGAAAGACCAAGTTGAAAGACTTGGTTGTCAGGCACCTGACTTTTGATAATACTTTAGCACACCTCTTTTTCTTTTCTTTTCTCTTTTGAATTTTTATTTATTTATTTATTTTAGTTGAGGTCTCACTCTGTCACCCAGGCTGGAGTGCAGTGGTACAATCATGGCTACCACCTCCTCAACCTGCTGGGCTCAGGCGATCCTTCCACTCCGGCCTTCCAGGTAGCTGAAACCATAGGTGCACACCGTCACTCTTGGATAATTCCTTATTTATGTAGAGATGAGGTCTTGCCCAAGCTGGTCTCAAACCCCTGGGATCAGGCACCCTCTCACCTCCACTTCACAAAGTGCTGGAACCTTTTAATGTTGGGAGACCTCTTGAGGCTCCCTTTGGTCTGCACAATCTTTGATTGTATTGTATTCCGACTTTCAGTTTATTCCAACCTATTTCTAGTTCATCTGTCTCACTTCTAAATAATCACCTAATGAGTCTAACGATTTCCACATTGCTGAAACGAGTCTCAGAACACTCTCATTTCTTTTTCCTTTTTTTTTCTTTTAGAATGTGTGTCTCACTCTGTCTCCCAGGCTGGAGTACAGTGGCACAATCACAGCCACTGCAGCCTTGACCTGCTGGGCTTAAGTGATCCTTCTTCCTCAGCCTTCCAAGTAGCTGGAACCACAGCGAGTGCCACCGACCCTACTAATTTTTTGATTTATTGTAGAGATGAGGTCTCGCCATGTTGCCCAGGCTGGTCGTGAAACCCTGAGCTCAGGCAATCCTTTCTCACCCCCACCTCCAAAAGTGCTGGGATTACAAGCATGAGCCACCATGCTCAGCGGTCTTTTTCTTTATATTTTCACTTTTATCAATGTTTCCTTTATTCACTGTATTTTATATTCACCGCTGAATATTTTCCACCCTTCTGGGAGGAGTCTTCAAATTAACCATTTTCTTGTTAATTAACCTATTTTTTTTTTTTTTTTTGAGAGATAGGGTCTGGCTATGTTATCCAGACTGGAGAGCAGTGGCCTGATCATGACTCATCACAGCCTCAAACTCCTGGGGTCAAGCGATCCTCCTGCCTCAGCCTCCTGAGCAGTTGGAACTACAGATGTGCATCACCATGACCAGCAAATTTTCTGATTTTTTTGTGGAGTCAAGGTATTGCCATGTTGCCCAGGCAGGTCTTGAACTTCTGGATTCAAGTGATCCTCCTATTTTGTCCTCAAAAGTTCTGGGATTATAGGCATGAGCCACCACACCCAGCCAACCTAATGTTTTTATTTAAAAAATGTTAAAACCCATGAGGAGATATTGAGATATTACACTTTATGAGGCTTCCTGAGCCGACTTTCAGTTTTACAGGAGTAAGGTTATGTGAGGTGTCCATATTAAAGGGACACCTTTAATATATTCTTCTCTTCCTTTCCTTTCCTTCTTTGTCGTTATCAAGAATAACTTTATGATGTGCTGGGAACATAACACCCTGTTCGCAGATGATATTAGAGTTGTGGTAATCTAAATAATGTCCCCTTGCCACCTTGTCAACAAAGGATGCCCACATCCATTTCCTCATAACCTATGTTATGTCCATAGAGAATTTGTAAATGTGTTCTGGTTAAGGATCTTCAGATGAGCGATTATCCAGGATTTTCTAGTAAAAACCTGATAATAGGAAGAACCTGGTGGAAGTAACCTGTGTTGTTCAAAGTTCTCTCCTAGACCCAGGATGTTCTTCAATGTTTTAGGCCAGCACACAGAACCCAGAGTGGGCTGTGTTCTGAGACCCCAACGCTGGGATGCCAGTGGGATATACATGCAGATAGGACTCAACTTGCCCCCAGTAGTTGTCCTGAGCCTTGGAAAACCATGTTGCAATGAATTCTAAGCTTTGACTGTCCCCGGCTGCCTAACTGGAAGTAGTAAACCTGCTTCACATAATTTATGTTCATGAGTGCTCTGCCTCACTTGACTCAGATAAGTTGGTAACATGCTTAAAGCCATTAACAGATTATATTACAGTTATGGTAAGCTAAATAATGTCTCCCTGCCATCGTGTCAACAAAGGATGTCCACATCCACATCCTTATAACCTGTCTTATGTCAAAAGGGGGTTTGCAAATGTGTTCTGGTTAAGGATCTTCAGATCATTCATACAGGATTATTTAGCATAAGCTTGGTTACAAGAGTCCATATGAGAGAAATGCAGGTGTAGTTAGAATCACAGAGAAGCTGGTGATGTCACAGTAGATAGAGGGCAGAAATAGAGATACTTGATGACGCTACTTTGTTGACTTTGAAGATGGAATTAGACAATGAGACAAAGTCTATAAGTGGCCTCTGGAATCTAGTAAGGGTACAAAAATAAATTCAAGAAGGATCACAGTACTATAAATACATTTGGGACTTTTGACCTCCATATATGCATAGAATAAATCTGTGTTGTTTAAAAGCCACTCATTCTGTGACACTTTGTTACAACAGCAATAGCAAACTAATGAAATGGTGTATGTAGAAAGTCCAAGGAATCTAATAATCTCTATATAAGTGAGTTTTTTTTAAGTTGGAGTCTCCCTCTGTCACTGAGTTTGCATATTATCACACTCAGTCTCGAACCATGTAATATTCTGCCCCAACTTGGGACTCTGCAAAGTATCCCCACCAGGAAGAAGGCCTTCCCCAGATACTTAGTCATGCACTTGGACTTCCCAACCTCCAGAATTGGAAGAAATATATTTCTTTTCTTTAATAAATTACCCGTTGGGATATTTCCTAATAAGCAACAGAAATGGGCTCAGATAACTATCATGCAGAATCACTGAAAAAAGGAAAAATTGAAATATGTGTCAATCTAACAAAACATTCACAGGACTTTTATACTGAAAAGTCACAGAAATCAAAGGCCATCCAAATAAATATCCATTTACTGGAAGACTCAACGTTGAAATGAAATTACTCCCAAATTGATACAGAGGGTTAATGCATTCCCTATCAAGATATTTTGCAGATACAGATAAAATCATACTAAAATTTATATGAGACGATAAAAGATCTAAAACATCTGAAAAAGAAAAAAGTGATTGAAATCACACCACTTGATTTCAAGGTTTTTGATATAGTAAAAGCAATAAAAACTGTGTGGTATTGGTAGAACGAGATCTGTAGATCAATGGAACACAGTTGAGAGTGCAGAGATACCCTCTACATGTACTTCAACTGATTTTTGAGAAAATTATCAAGGGAACTGAACAAAGAACTTTTTTTTGAGTTGGAGTCTCACTCTGACACCCAGGCTGGAGGGCAGTGGTACAGTAATGGCCACTGCAGCCTTGACCTGCTGTGCTTAGGTGATCCTTCTGCCTCAGCCTTCCAAGAAGCTGGAACTACAGGCATATGCTACCATGCCCAGCTAATTTTTTGACTTACTGTAGAGATATGGTCTTGCCAAGTTGTCCAGGCTGGTCTTGAACCCCTGGGCTTAGGCAATTCTCTTGCCTCCGCCTCTCAAAGTGCTAGATTTACAGGCGTGAGCTACCGCTCCCAGCTAAGAATTTGTTTTTTTCAATTGGAGTCTCACTCTGTCGCCCAGGCTGGTGTGCAGTGGCACACTCACGGTCACCCCAGTGTGAGTGATTTTTGGCCTAGTTATTTTTTAACCTGTTTTTGTTCTAGGTTTCTTTGTTTCTAAAATAAAAATATAATCAATACTTATTTTAGAGAGCCAAAGACTCAAATCACCTTATTACACAAAAAGCATTAATAACACTGATTTACTCCAAATGTCATTGATACAAAAAGCATGTAAGCAATATAAAAAATGATTTTTTTAAATATTTTTTTTGATGGAAACATATCTATGGGGATTCTCTTAAGTGCTAGTTGCCATGGCAAAAGTTGCACAAATGCCATGTTTCCCTGCAAGACCTTCTTGTTCAGAATTGAAATACCAGTCAGTGGGAAGTTGCAGCATAGCCTCCAATAAGTAGATTTACCAATGAAGATGATCTCTTTCTCACCAACTGGTTGAAATCTTGAGGAATTGTTTTCATTTACTTCTCCAGGTTAACCTTCAAACACTTGATTTTCAAATACCTGATTCTAGATAACTCCTATAATAAAAGACTTCATTTCACCATCTTGTATCACCTTACTGCTTTCATTGAACTGACTTTTAGTGAGACACCATTTTTATGTTTATAGAGGAACTAGTTTGTGTCTGCCATTGCCTTTTTTTCAAAAAATTGGAGCCTCACTGTCACTCAGGCTGGAGTGCAATGGCACGTTCACAGTCACCAAGTTGCCCAGGCGGGTCCAGAACCTGCGGGCTCAGGCAATCCACTCGCCTTGCCCTCCCAAAGCACTGGGATTACAGTCTGAGCCACCAAGCCCGGCCCTTCTTTTTTTTTTAAATTCAGAATCTCACTCTGTCACCCAAGCTGGAGTGCAATGGTATGCTCATGGCCACTGTAGGCTTGATCTGCTGATCTCAGGTGATCCTTCTACCTCAACCTTCCAAGTAGCTGGAACTACAGGTGTTCATCACTATGCACGGCTCACTTTTGATTGAGTATAGAGACAAGGTCTTGCCATATTGCTTAGGTTGGTCTTGAACCCCGGAGCTCAGGCAATGCTCTCGCCTCTGCCTCCCAATATGCTGGTATCATAGTCGTGAGCCATTGTGCCCGGTTTTCCTTCTATTTTAATAGCCTAATGGTGCATTATTATCTGTTATGAAGCATTCCCCTGAGGTAGCATCAGACTATGTTGATCAAAATAATGTTTATTCATAGTTATACAAATTTAATTTTAATAGTAAACATATGACACTTAAAAAAAACAGTAGTAAAATGTGATTCCAATAGTTAAATTAAAACCTACTAAAAAATCAAGAGCCCGGGATTCTGGTTATTTTGCATAAACTCTCCACCCTCACTGTTCTCTCTACAATTTCAAGACAAGACTAATTTTTAAAATAATCTTTGCTGTACAACATCTATTGCCATTCAATGGAAAAGATGGCCACCTTTTTCCTGCACTAATTCTGCCATACAATCAGTCCCTAATAACTTATTACTTACTCTACTCCTGTAAAAATTGCAGTGTCCTGAGGTCTTGGCTGCCTCTATTTCATGGTCTGTTGGTGTAGAATTTCTTTCCATAACCCACAGTGCCCTTCTGTCAGTAAGCATGAATATCATAGTCTTCCATTATTCTCTGCTACACCAAAAGCTCTCTGATGGAAGCAATATTTCATTTTAAAAGGCAGAGTCCTCCTTCAGGAACTTGAATGGAAACAATCCTCATTTAATGGAGTGAGCCCTTCTATCCTACGGATTATTTCCCAGACAACACCATGTAAGGTGTGCAAGAATGTTTATGATCAACGGATTGCAAAGTTCAGCTGAGAAACTATAAAGAGTAAAGTGCCCTTTTCAAGATACCTTAAATAATTTGACGAAGCATTTTATAACCTGAAGGTAATTAGCTATTTCCAAACATCCTTTGGTATGTATTATGTCATGAGTTTAAACATACATAGGCTTGTAATTATTCTGTAGTATATAATACAAAGGTTAACTGGGAAGTAGACAGCAAAATATTCTTTATGTGAATCTTCACCTATAGTCATGGTCCTAGGGTAATAGTCTTACCATGCATGTTATATTTCTGTGATTTCATTAAATATGTATATTTTGATGTCGAGTGAGCTCTGAAGCCTGGATAAAACCTATGCCATACATAGTATAGTCATATGACTTGGTCAAAACTTATGAACTCTCTGATGAATATTAATGCCTAAACTAATGACAGGTTAACCATAATCATCGTGTTTTTAAGTATTCTCTCAAGAATGAATTGTCCGATGTTGTGAAAGAAGTAATTTGTGACTGAAGGCCTTGTCACACCTACAAGTTTTCTTTTCTTTTTTTTTTTTAATCAATATTTTTTATTTTGATATTGTGGGGTACAGTTAAGGGTTAGGTATACAAATACGTTTCATTCAGGCACCCTTGTTGATAAAGGGTGTCTTCCCGACCCCAGACAGATATTAATCCGACCTCCCTTCTCCTCCCCCCCCATAGTTTCCACCACTGTCACTTCTTTTCTTATATTATTACATGGATGTTCAAGGTCCACTATATGAGTGAAAACATGTGATACTCAGATCTTTGTTTCTGTGAGAGGTCACTCAGTACCATAGACTCTAGTTCCATGAAGGTTGCTGCAAAGTTCATGATTTTGTTCTTTTATGGCTGCATAGTATTCCATCGTGTATATGTACCACATTTTTAAATCCATTCCTCTTTTGATGGACATTATGGTTGCTTCCAGGTTCTTGCTATTGTGAACAATGCTGCGATAAACATACATGTGCAGGTATCTTTTTGATAGAGTGATTTGAGTTCTTCAGGGTATATTCCCAGTAGAGGGATGGCAGGGTCATATGGGAGGTCGATATTTAGAGCTTTTAGGAATCGCCACACTGGTTTCCACAGAGATTGCACTAGTTTATTCCCACCAACAGTGTAGGAGTGTTCCCTTTTTACCACACCCTCTCCAGCAACTTGTTATTTTTTGAGTTATTGATAATTGCCATTCTGACTGGAGTTAGGTGGTATCTCAGTGTGGTTTTGATTTGCATCTCCTTGATGATTAATGAGGTTGAACATTTCTTCATGTGTTTGTTGGCTGCTCAGATGTCTTCCTTTGAGAAGTGTCTGTTCATATCTTTTGCCCACTTTATAATGAGGTTGTTTGTTTTTTTCTTTTCAGCACGTTTGGGTTCCTTGTAGATCCAAGATGTTAAGCCTTTGTTGGACCTGGAGTTGGCAAATACTTTTTCCTAGTCTGTGGACTGTCTCCCTGTTCTCTTGATGGTTTCTTTGGCTTTGCAGAAGCTTGTCAGTTTAATGAGGTCCCACTTGTCTATCTTATCTCTTATGGCTGGTGGGTTTAGGGTTTTGTTCAGGAATTGGATGGTAGTTCCAACTTCCATAAGGGTATGTCCCGCATTTTCTAAGGTTCTTATGGTTTGAGGTTTTATATTTAGGTCTCTGATCTATTTACAGTTAATTTTTGTGTATGGGGACAGATAGTGGTCTTGTGGTCAGCCAGTTTTCCCAGCACCATTTACTGAATAGGTACTCCTTTCCCCAGTAGTAGGTGATGGAGGCTTTGTCGAAGATGAGTTGGTTGAGAAATTGAGGTTTAGCTTCTGGAATCTCAATTCTATTCCATTGGCCTATATGCCTGTTTTTGTACCAATACCAAGCTGTTTTGATGATTGTAGCGTTATAGTAAAGTTTGAAGTCTGGTAATGTGATACCACCTGCTTTGTTTTTTTTGCTGAGGATTGTTGTGGCTATTATTGGTCATCTGTGTTTCCATATGAATTCCTGTATTGTTTTTTCTAGGGGAGAAAAATGCTGGTAATTTGATGGACATTGCATTAAATCTGCAGATTGCCTTAGGTAGGATGGGCATCTTCACAATGTTGATTCTTCCAATCCATGAGCATGGGATATTTTTCCACTTTGTGTCATCTTTGATTTCTTTGAGCAGTGTTTTGTAGTTTTCATTGTAAAGGTCTTTCACATCTCTGGTTAGGAAGATGCCAAGGTATTTCACTTTTTTGTGGCTATTATGAATGGAATTGTGCTTTTTATTTGGGTTTCTGTTTGTTTATTATTGGTGTAAAGAAATGCGATTGTCTTTTGTGCATTTATTTTATATCTTGAGACTTTGCCAAAGTCCTTTATCAGTGTAAGGAGGTTTCTGACAGATTCTCTTGGGGTTTCAAGGTACACGATCATGTCATCTGCAAAGAGAGATAACTTGATTCCTCTTTTCCTATTTGGATACTGTCGCTTTCAATAACGACTCTCACACAATTCTTCTGCAAGCTGCTTTAATCCCAGGCTATTACATAGTTGTCTCCACTGCCTCAGCTGTCTCAGCTGTTTGTTTCTCTTTCCCGTGACCTTAAATCTAGTATCTCTGCCAATCAATTAAGGTAACGTGGCACACACCAATAGGCCTGCGAGAGAGGAATGTATGCTGACATCCTTTAGTTGCCTAATTAGGGCTTGTTTTGTCTTGAGGTCTGGCCGCTTCGGGCGCCATGTTAGGGCGGAGGCACTCCACAGCTCCCCCTTTTTTATTTGTTTTGGCAGGAGAGGGTAGTGGTCACAGCCCCCATATAACAAGGACCATGTAAGACAGTCTATCTCACGCGTGTAATTGCCAGACCGACTGCCCACCTGTCCGACACCGATTTTCTGGGGATGGGAAAGGCGATGTCAACCCATATGCAGCTGGACATGCCCTCCACGGGGTAACTCCTCCTGGGCCCCCGTGTGCAGTACTATTCTCACATCCTGCCCTGCTCTTATTGCCCTAGCGCGGCAACCCAGACCTGAGGGGATTGATCCACCTCCATGGCAGCAAAGGCCTGCGCTAGTAGCGCACGGTCACGTGCATTGCATCGATGCATACGACAGAGACAATAGAGGCACAGGACACAACAAGAGAATAACAAAAGGGCCATAGAACCCATTCCCGCCCACTCTTTAAGATGGTATGCTGCCTGGGTGATCCAGGAGGCCAAGGTTTGAGCGATGACTGAATCTACTCTGGTGGAGTTGACGCTGATGATTTCACGACGTAGAGCCTCCGTCAGGTTGTCGAACTCTTGGGACCAATTACCTAAAAGATGGAGGGAAAGCTCTCGAGAGAGGTTAGCAGCAAAAGTCATATTGTGGTATGGAATGCCGGTTACGTATAAAGCAATAGTGTGCCATTCACACCCTATTTGCGCCATGCGCCAGAGAATATCTACTTGTTCTTGTACCACGTCAACTCTTTGGTTTAAGATCATAATGCCGCCACGCAAGTGACTGTTAATATTACTTTGGGTGTTTAATGCCGCAGCAACAGTGGAAGACAAGGTGTTTAAAGGGGTGGCGGTCTGTACTGTGGTACACATGGCAACAGCGGCTGTAGCAGCTGCAGCGGCCGCCATTGCAATTGCTGCAATGATGACGGCTGTAATGCCGAAGTCTCTCCTTTGTCTAAAAAAAGAGAGGGCATTAGGGCCCTCCACAGGAACAGGCAAGTAGGATGGTAAACGTAGCACCACAGCAACGTGAAATGTAGAGGCGTTCCAGCACAGGGTGTAGAAGCAGGTGCGATTGTCACAGGTAAGAAGGGTCAAGGACACTGTAGCATTGCTAACTAGGAAAAGGAGAGGAGGATGAAGGCAAACCGGGGTAAGTCGAAAGGTGACGTTCTCGGAGCTAGGGGAAACTGTTACTGAAGGTTCGAAAAGTTCAGTCCCATTCCATGAAATCTGGCTGCGTCCTGCAGCCCCGCCTGAGATCATGACCAAGGGAAAGATATCTGAACAACCACCACGTTCTCCGCAGAGGAGCCAAAGATGGAAAGGGTTGCAATGTACAGTCTGAGTAGGATTCTGATAAGTAAAATTATATCCTGGCCAGGTCGAATTGGGCGCAGTGGAGATGTAAGGAGAAAAGGTAAAGTATGGTTTCTGGGCCTATCCTACTTTCCTAGCCTGACATCCGGTCCAAGGGGTAAGAGAGGCCGACTCTAGGCTGTTGTTAGTAGTGAAAAATCTGGGGAAAGTACGTGCCGAATAAGTAACAGGTATAGGTCTAGGAAATACTGTTAAAATTCCCCATTGTTGCTCAGCACGACTTATGGGAAGGTTCAGCATCAGCGTTCCCAGCAGAAGCCACGTCGTCGGATTCATCATCAGCAATCGGGGTTCGTTCCTCGGGGGTCTTTGTAGTGCGTGTTAGTCGCTCAGGCACCCACACCAGGTCTGGGCTGTCCTGTGGAAAAACACACACAGATCCTCTCGCCCACGTTAATACTGGGTTGGGACCTCTCCATTGTCCCGTGATAACATCTTTCCATTTAACATAGCCCCTTTTATGCGGTACTGCACCCAGATGGCGGTCCGCAGCAGAATTGTTCTCGTTGTCCAGCTGAAGAAAATTTAAAGTTAATAATGCTAATGAAAGTCTTTGTTTAGGTTTGTAACCCATGCCTATTCCCCCTTTTTGTTTTTGAAGTAGTTCTTTTAGTGTGCGATGAGCCCTCTCGACTATTCCTTGACCTTGGGGATTATAAGGGAGCCCATGGCACAGGACCACGTTCATTTGTGCACAGAACTGTTGAAATGTTTGGGAGGTGTAGGCGGGGCCATTATCTGTTTTAATTTGCTGAGGCATGCCCCAGGCGGCCCACGCCTCCAAGCAACGGGAGATAACATGATGTGCCTTTTCTCCAGCCATGGCCGAAGCAAACAAAATTCCGGAACAGGTATCTGTGGAAACATGGACATACTTGAGGTTACCAAACTCTGCCACATGAGTGACGTCCATTTGCCAAACCCGTGAGGGGAGAAGGCCTTTTGGATTCACCCCCCATGAAGGGGGGGGTGGAAAGTAACACATGATCTGCAAGATTTTACAATATCTCTGGCCACATGACGTGGTATTTGGAAACGGGTCTGTAATGTTTTTGAGTTAACATGAAACTGGGCATGAAAATCTTGTGCCTTTTGGGCAGGGGTTACAAAGAAAGCCTGTTGAAGTCGCGTAAGGTTGTCAGCCTGGGCATTACCCTCACTGAGGGGTCCTGGTAGGCCAGTGTGTGCACGGATATGCTGAACAAAGAATGGCTCTGAACGTTGCCATATCAGCTGTTGAATTTTGGAGGCAAATGTATGCATAGGGCTAGCGGGGGATATTCAGCCTACCACTTCAAGAGATTTAACTAAATTGATTACGTATTGGGAATCTGACAACAAGTTAAACGATCGAGAAAAACGTTGAAATACGGCCAAAACAATTTGAAGCTCTACCTGCTGAGGAGAGCCGGACTGGAATTGTATTACTGTGGGGGAATGTCCATCTGCTACATATGCGCCAAGGCCAGTTTTGGAACCGTCTGTGAAGATATTAATAGCCTGAGGAATGGGGTCATTTCGAGTGATTTGAGGGAAAATGACCGGGTGTTCTTTTACAAAGGACAGCATGGGATCTTTTGGGAAATGATTATCTATCTGTCCTACAAAGCTGCACCTTAGGATAGCCCATACATCCACTGTAGCAGCCAATGTCTGCACTTGATAGGCGGTGTATGGCACCACGAGGAGGTGCGGCTGTTGGCCAAAATGCATTAGGCATTGTTGTAGTCCACGGATGGCCAACTCAGCAACAGCGATTGGATAATGCTCCACTGTTTTTAGTATGGCAGTCTTCGGATGGATCCATAATAAGGGGCCATCCTGCCACAGTACTCCCGTTGGCTGAGCCTGAGTAGGGAGAATACAAAGCCATATAGGGCTCTCTAAGGAAACACGCCTAAGAGCAGCTGTACTAATTGCCTTTTCTACCTTATGTAGGGCCTCTCTAGTCTCCTCTGTGAGGGATCTAGGGGAGTCTAAATGCGGGTCCCCTAACAGGATGTCATATAAAGGACATAAATCTTGATTTGGAATTCCTAATGACGGGCGGACCCAATTAATATCCCCTAGCAGTTTTTGGAAATCGTTGAGGGTTCTCAAATTATCTGTTCTAATGGTAAGCTTCTGGGGCGTGGTGGTATCAGGGGAGATTTTTAATCCCAAATAATCTATTATCTTGTCTTTCTGAATCTTATCAGGAGAAATATAGAGGCCCTGGGCCTCCAAGGCCTTAATCACTTGTGTAAAAGCCTCCTCTAAATAGCGGTCATCCTTGGAGGTTAGCAGGATGTCATCCATGTAATGGATGCATCTCAATTCAGGGAATTGCTGTCTAATTGGGCGAAGCGCAGCATCAACAAAAATCTGACATAGGGTAGGACTGTTAGCCATGCCCTGCGGTAAAACCACCCACTCATGTCTTTGGTCAGGTTGCTCATGATTAATGGACGGAAGAGTGAATGCAAAGCGTTGGATATCTGATTTATGTAATGGGATGGGAAAGAAACAATCCTTGATATCTATGCTAAATACTGTCCAGCCCTTTGGTAAGGCAGATAATAGTGGGAGACCTCTTTGAATAGGCCCCATAATTTGCATCTGTTTATTTACAGCTCTAAGATCGTGCAACAGACACCATTTTCCTGACTTCTTTTTAATTACAAAAATAGGAGTATTCCATGGAGAAGTGGATGGTTGAATGTGTCCTGCCTGTAGCTGCTCTGCAACCAATTGCTGAGCGGCTTGCAATTTCTCCGAGGAGATAGGCCACTGAGCTACCCATACCGGCTCCTCGGTTTTCCAGGTAATGGGTATGGTGTTCTCAGTGGCCACTAAGAAAAACCCAAGCCATGTTTATCTTGCTTGTAAGATGCTGGAATTGGACTACGCCTTCCCTGGAGTGTTTTCCCTAATCCGAAGGATGGATGGAAACCTTGAGTCTGCATAATATGGTGAGCTATAGGGGAGTAGGGAGAATTGCTAAGCGAGAATCCCATAGCAGTTAACAAGTCCCTTCCCCATAAGGTAATCGGGAGCTCTAGGACATAGGGCTGTATTTTCCCTTTATGATCTTCTTGATCTTCCCAATGTAATTCCCTGGCGCTGATATCAGGGGTTTTTGCGTAACCCAAACCTCGAAGGGTCTGCACTGCCTGTTGAACGGGCCAAGAGGGTGACCAATCCTTTTGTGCGATAACACTCCTGTCTGCCCCTGTATCTAAAAGACCCATGATTTTCTTTCCTTCTACTTTCAATGTCAGCATAGGGCGTTTATCCATATCAAAAGCTACACAGGCTATCTCTGTGCCGGTCGAGCCAAAGCCTTTATCATCTCTTTTCTTATCTTTTGAAGGAAAAAAGCCATGTAAGCTGGGGAGAAGAAGCAACTGAGCTATTCGATCTCCCGGGGAAATGGTGACTATGCCCTGCGGCCTGCATCATTCGGGCCACAAAGTCTGAAAAAGGCTCTGTGGAACCTTGAGTAATTTTGGTGAGATTACCTGATACCTCCCCTCGGCTAGGCAATGCCTTCCAGGCTCGCATTGCCATGTGATTAATTTGATCATACACAACCTGGGGGTATCCTATCTGTTGGTTAGCAAAACGGCCCTGCCCCAACAGCATATCAATGTCCCAAGCCCCATTACCCGCCCGCCCGGTTTCTTGCTGCCTCCTCATTAGCCAATTCTATATAATAGGCCTTCCAATCTAAATATTGTCCCGGATTCATGCAAGCCTTCACTAATCTCTGCCAGTCTCCGGGGGTCATGGCAAACCGGTCTAGTGCCTCCACCATTGCTGTCGTGAAGGCAGCAGTGAGCCCGTACGTTCGTACGGCATCCGTGAGGTTTTTCACTGTTTTGAAATCTAATGGTTCATGGTACCGGTTCCCTGCATTGTCCACGAACACCAGAAAAGTTTGCCATGTGCCGCTGGCGTGGACCTCCCTCCACACTTCATTGTTGAAAGAAGCACCTCCTTTTCCGGGAGACGCAGGATTATACGGGGGAGGAACTCCTACCGACCCAGGGACAGAGGATCCGCCCTTATCTCGGGCACGGCCTGACTGAGTTCTAACCTTTCAACTCGAGTCACGAGATCTCTAAGTTCCTCATCTGACTCCAGTTCCGAGTCAGAGGCTGCCTCGCTGTTCCCTCTTGAGGAAGTTGATCGTTCCTCTTTTATTTGGTCAAGCGCTGCTTGACCTTGCTCAACTGTTTGCAAGCACTTTTGATCTTCCAAACAGGCACGAACCAGTCTCCAAAGGGGCTGGACCCCGCCTGTCACCCCTCCTAGCTCTCGGGCACGGTCAATATCCTGCCCCACTTTGTCCCAACTACCCACTGTGAGATTCCCCGAAACGGCAAACCACGGTGCAATCCCGTCTACCTGTGTGATAAAATCAGTCAAGATTTTATCCCTTAATTTTAGTCCTTTTGTTTTTAGGAGAGTTTTAAGAGCCTGAAAAAGCGGGTGAGAGGAAGTAGTGCCCATGTTAGCAAAAAGGGGATCACCTCTACACCGAGGGCCCTTTTAAATCGCCTCTTTACCGAGGACCTTCTTAAATCGCCTCTTTACCGAGGACCTTCTTAAATCGCCTCTTTACCAAGGACCTTCTTAAATCGCCTCTTTACCGAGGACCTTCTTAAATCGCCTCTTTACCGAGGACCTTTCTAGTTTTTGTTTTGTTTTTTTTTTTGTGTGTGTGTGGGGTCTACATACCAGTCGACTGCCCTGAGCAGCTGCAGTTCTGAATCCAAGGATTTCGGCTTCTTCGAGGCTCCCCGTACGGGCCACCACTTGTCGCTTTCAATAACGACTCTCACACGATTCTTCTGCAAGCTGCTTTAATCCCAGGCTATTACATAGTTGTCTCCGCTGCCTCAGCTGTCTCAGCTGCCTCAGCTGTCTAAGCTGTTTGTTTCTCTTTCCCGTGACCTTAAATCTAGTATCTCTGCCAATCAATTAAGGTAACGCGGCACACACCAATAGGCCTGCGAGAGAGGAATGTATGCTGACATCCTTTAGTTGCCTAATTAGGGCTTGTTTTGTCTTGAGGTCTGGCCGCTTCGGGCGCCATGTTAGGGCAGAGGCACTCCACAGGATACCCCTGATTGCCTTCTCTTCTCTGATTGCTCTAGCCAGGACTTCCAATATATATTGAACAGGAGGGGTGAGAGTGGGCATCATTGTCTTGTTCCAGTTTTCAGGGGAAATGGTTCCAATTTTTTTTCTGTTTAGGAATATGCTGGCTGTGGGTTTCTCATAGATGGCTTTTACTATTTTGAGGTATGGTCCCTGTATGCCGAGATGTTCGAGGGTTTTTGTCAAGAAGGGGTGCTGGATTTTATCAAAAGCTTTTTCTGCATCTACTGATATAATCATGTGGTTTTTCTTTTGACATCTTTTGATGTATTTAATTACATTTATGGTTTTAGGAATGTTGAACCAGCCTTGTATCCCAGGGATGAAGCCTACTTGGTCATGATGGATGATTTTTGAGATGTGTTGTTGAATCCGGTTTGCTAGGATCTTGTTGAGAATTTTAGCATCTATGTTCATCGAAGATATTGGCCTGTAGTTCTCTTTGTTGGGCCTTTACCTGGCTTGGGTATCAATGTGATGTTAGCTTCGTAAAATGATTTGGGGAGAGTTCCATCTTTCTCAATCGCCTGGAATACCGTCAGTAGGATTGGTATCAGTTCCTCCTTAAATGTCTTGTAGAACTGTGCTGGAAAGCCATCTGGTCCAGGGTTTTTTTTTGTAGGTAGTTTTCTTATTACATAGTAAATTTCTTTGATTGTTATTGGTTTATTTAGGGTCTCAATTTCTTCTTGTTTCAACCTAGGCAGGTTGTGTGATGACAGAAACTCCTCCATTTCCGAAAGGTTTTCAAGTTTGTTTCCATACAAGTATACATAGTAGTCTCTAATGATCTTTTGTAATTCTTCAGGATCAGATGTGACTTCATCTTTTGTGTTTCTGATTGTGTTTATTTGGGCTTTTTCTCTCTTTTTCTTGGTCAGTCTAGCTAGGGGACCATCGATCTTGTTTATCCTTTCGAAGAAACAGCTTTTTGTTTCATTGATTTTTTTGTATTATCTTTTTTGTCTTCTATGTCCTGGATTTGGGCTTTTATTTTAGTGATCTGGATTCTTCTGCTGAAATTAGGGTTTTGGTGGTTTTACTTCTCCAGCTTCCTTAGGTGGCTTGTTAGGCTATTAATTTGTGATCCTTCCATTTTCTTCATGTGCGTTTGTAGGGATATAAATTCCCCTCTTACTACAGCTTTCATGGCATCCCAGCGATTTTTGTAAGATGTTTCTTCATTTTCATTTGTCTCCAGGTACATTTTAATCTCTGTTCTGATTTCGTCATTGACCCAGGAGTTGTTTAGCATCATGCTGTTTAGTGTCTATGTCTTTGTGGGTTTTAGGGGGACCTTGTTGGTGTTGATATTTATTTTTATTCCACTGTGGTCCAAGAAGGTACATGGTAAAATTTTGGTCCTTTAAAATTTGCTTATACTTGATTTATGGCCAAGTATGTGGTCAATCTTAGAGTATGTTCTATGCAGTGATGAGTAGAATGTATATTCTGTGGTCTTTGGATGGAGTGTTCTGTAGGTATGAATTAAGTCCATTTGGTCAAGAGTCACATTGAGGTTTTGAATCTCATTGCTGATTTTTTTGTCTTGATGATCTGTCTAGGGTTGTGAGTGGGGTATTGAAGTCCCCAGCTATGATGGTGTCAGAGTCGATATCTTTTTTTAGTTTACCTAGAAGCTGCTTTATGAAAGTTGGTGCTCCTATGTTGGGTGCATATATGTTTAGGATGTTTATTTCTTGTTGATGGATTGAGCCTTTTATCATTATGTAGTGGCCTTCTGTATCTTTTTTTATTTTTGATAGTTAAAGGGTATTTTGTCTGAGATTAAGATCGTGACGACTCCTTTTTTTGTGTTCTGTTCGCCTGAAAATCTGTTTCCCATCCTCTTACTTTCAGTCTGTGAGTGTCCTTTCTAGTGAGGTGAGTCTCTTGAAGGCAATAAATTGTTGCCTGGTGATATTTTATCCATTTTGCCATTCTGTGTCTTTTCAGTGGTGCATTTAGTCCATTCACATTCAAGCTAATTATTGAAATGTGAGTGTTGATCCCTATCATAATGTTCTTACAGAGCTGTTGTTGTTCTTCCTGTTTGTGTGTTTCCTTTCTTTTGGTTCTGGAGTTGGTTCATGTGTGTTTTTAATCTTTTGCCTGCACTCTTGTGAAGAACGTTGTTGTTCTTTTTTCCTTTTCTTCTGTGTTCAATACTTTCTTAAGTGTTTCTTATAGAGGTGATCTGGTGGCAGTGTAGGTTTTTAGGGATTGGATATCTGGGAAAGATTTCAATTCTCCCTCACTGATGAAGCTTAGCTTGGCTGGGTAGGTTATTCTCGGTTGAAATTGTTTATCTTTTAGGACTTTGAAGATAGGGCTCCAAGCTCTTCTAGCCTGGAGAGTTTCTGTAGATAAATCTGCTGCTATTCTAATTGGTCTTCCCTGGTAGGTAGTCTGAATTTTTCTCTTGCAGCCTTTAGGATTTTTTCTTTTATACCTACTTTGTTTCAGCAAATTATTATGTGTCTGGGAATTGGTCTACTCATTTGTTGTCTTGCAGGAGTTCTCTGAATCTCTTGTGTTTGAATTTTTGCATCACTGATGAGATGAGGGAAGTTTTCTTGAATGGTATCATGAAATGTTTGTTCCAGTGTGGCCTCTGTTTCTCTCTTTGCCTCAGGAAGGTCAATTACTCTTAGGCTTGGTCTCTTGAATTAATCTTCATCTCTTGGAGGTTTTGTTCTGTCTTTTTGAGTTTCTTTTCTATGTTTCTGACAGTTTGGTTTAGTTCTGTGTTTTGGTCTTTGAGCTCTAAGATTCTTTCTTCTGCTTGGCTAATTTTGCTTTCCATGCTTATTAGTTTGTTATTTATTTCCATCACAGTATTCTTTACTGCTGTTATTTCTGACATCATCTCCTTCCTATTTTCCTCTTGTCTCTCCTCAATTTTTTTATTCTATTAATGTCTTGATATCTGGGTTTGTTTCATGTCACCAGTCATTCTGGGGCTCTTCATTGTTTGTGTTCCGAAGTCTGTTTTCTCAGTGTCTGACCTCCCAGAGGTCTGTATGAGACCTATATTCTTCTTTTGGTTTTTCTTCATTTGTGCAATTTTTTTCCTCCCTACTTTTTCCTTCCCTCCATGTCACCGTCTTCTTCAATTCTGTTATTCAGGGGTAGAGGGGTTCCTTTTACTTCTGTTTGTTCATCTCCTATTCTTCTTTATGTATGTCCTCTTACTTTGTTCAATTCTGGGGTTGCACTGTAGGTTGGGGGTGGTCCTTTTTGCAGTTTTGAGATTTACTTAAGGGGGGGTTGTGATTCAAATTCTATCTACAGGTCCTGGTATCCGCTGATAGGTGTATGGATAATCTGAAACCCACTTCCCACTGCCTTGGAATCTGTCCATGCAGTGGGCTGATAGATTTACTCCCTGAAATAAAATGAGGTTAACAGAAGGATGAGAATGGAGCAGACAGTGGGGGGAAGTGGGGGGTGGAGAGAGAGAGAGGAGTAAAGGGGAAAACAGATGAGTGTAGCAACAAATGGAGAGAGCGTCAAAATTGAAACATATAAAAACAATAGATGATGGCTACAAACTAACCAACTCCAATATATTAAAAAAAACTAAAACATACAATGATGCTAACAAATAAGCTTACCAATCTCCTTATTGCTGTGCTATTCCTCTATACAAAGATATGGTTTACAGAAAGAAGAAAAGAAAAGAAGGGGAAAAAAAGAAAGAAAAAAACTGAAAAGGGGGGGAACAAAACAGAAGGAATAGAATCAGATCATTAGAGTAACAGAACCAATCAAGCACACTCTGAGACTTTTCGTTTAAGTCGAATGTCCTTTCAGCTCTGATTTCTAGCTGTCTTTTCAGGCTGGTAAGTTTGTTCACAGTTAGTGTCAGTTGTCCCTGGTCTGCAGTGAAGGGCAGATCAGATCACCCCTTACTTCACCACTTCCCAGTTCACCACTCAGATCTGGCCTGTGTTTGTCAAGCTTCTGTTTTTCCACTTTCGGTGTTATTACTTTGAATAGCCAGCAGGTGGTGCTATCTCAGCGCTCTAGATGGTCTTTATCTTGGCTGCTCACCCCTAAGGGGAGTGAGCCATAGCCTCAAGGCACACGGGAGGAGACTCACGGCCAGGCAGGATGTCACGATGGCATCCTGGTGGCAGCAGCGACCTCTGCAGATCTTGCTCACAGGGGCTTCAGGTTCTGAAGTCATGGATCGCCTCAAGAACTGGGTGCAATGTGGAATGGCTGCCATGGCAGTGGCTCCACTTACAAGTGTTGTGTCCACTGTGAATTCGTCGATGTTGTGAAAGATTTGAATTTTGGGTAAAGACTTTGCCACACTCATTACATTTGTAAGGTTTTTCTCCATTGTGAATTGCCTGATGGGTAGTTAGGCTTGAACGCACACTAAAAGCTTTCCGACATTCATCGCACCTATAAAGTTTCTCTCCTGTATAAATTCTTCGATGATATTCAAGATGTGAATTTTGAGTGAAGACCTTGCCACACTCATTACATTTGAAAGAGTTTTTTCCAGTATGGATGACCTGAAGGGTAGCTAGGATTGAATGCACACTAAAGGCTTTGCCACACTCCTTACACTTGTAAGGTTTCTCACTGGTATGAATTCTCTGATGAATTGCAAGGTATGAATTGTGTCTGAAGTCTTTGTCACATTTGTTCCATTTGTAAGGTTTTTCTCCAGTATGCATTGTGTGATGAATAGCTAGGCTTGAGTGAACACTAAAGGCTTTTCCACACTCCTTACACTTGTAAGTCTTCTCTCACGTATGAATTCTCCAATGCCGCACAAATTGTGAGGTTTGACTGAAGGCTTTGGCACATTCATTACACTTGTAAGGCTTCTCTCCAGAATGAACTCCCTGATGGCATGCAAGGTATGAATTATGACTGAAGATCTTGTCACACTTATTACACTTGTAAGGTTTTTCTCCAGTATGGATTGCCTGATGTGTAGTGAGGTTTGATCACACACTAAAGGCTTTGCCACACTCATTACACCTGTAAGGTTTCTCTCCAGTATGAAGTCTTTGATGATTCATAAGGTGTAAATGTTGGTTGAAAACATTAGTACATTCATTACACTTGAAAGGTTTTTCTCCAGTGTGAATGATTTGATGCTTTGTCAAGTTGGAATGCATACTGAAGGCTTTGCCACAGTCATTACACTTGTAGGGTTTCTCTACAGTGTGTATTCTCCAATGACCTACAAGGTTTCACGGTTGACTGAAGACATTGCCACCATTCATGACACTCGTAAAGTTTTTCTCTGGTATGGCTGACCCAATGGATAATTAGGTTCGAGCAAACACTAAAGCCTTTCTGCACTCATTACACTTGTAAGGCTTCTCTCTGGAATGCATTCTCCTATGACTTGTCAGTCGTGAGTTTTGAGTGAACACCTTGCCTTACTCATTACATTTGTATGGTTTTCCCTAATTTATAACGAACTTCTTCCCTTGATTATATTCATAAATTTTCCCTTCACCTTGAAATAGCTGTACTTAAGGCAGATGTAAACAAAAAGTTAATTCAAATTGACTTTTAATAAGCCTGTTTCGTGAATCCCATTTATCATATTTATCTTTTACTTGTGAAGTTTCCTTTTTGAGTCATAAGCACACCATCTCTTCACTGATACTCAAAGTCATTCACATTTTTCTGAACTTCCTTAAAGGACAAGTCTTCGATGTCATGACTTTTGTGTCTTCCCAACACTATATGGAATGCTCCTGTATCGTTCTTCCCTTTTGGTGGCAAATCCTTGTTTATACACTTAGGAGAGATAGCTACAAGAGACAAAGAACCATAGGTTTCCAATTAATGACAGAATGTTAACAGATGCTTCCCACTGAAAAACATGTTACACCAAAAGTAACACTTATATAGAAGAGATATATAAATCATCCGAACAATACATTTTCATTTTTTAGAACACAAAAGAAGTAGGATTCTTTATGAAAGAAAAGGTGGTTACATGAAATTCAAAGAGTAAAAAATTCGAGTTTTAAGCAACTTACGAACAAAACACTCACACAGCAAAAACTTATACTAGCCCTGAAAAAAGTACGTATTTTTCCACTATGATCCTAAGGCACACACCAATTGGCAAAAACATATGGGTGTCTCATAATTCAAGAGAAATAATCATTATATTGTACACATTTAGAGCATATTTGTAACACAATAAATGTGAAAGCACAACATGACATATTATAATGGTAAATAACCCACAGCAAACATATGTATTCATTAAAGAAGTGGTTTTGAATTGGCAAACAATAATAGCACTGGAAGAATGAGGAAGAATTCAATAAAACAATGTCCAGAAAAAAAAAAACACTTTTCTGAATACCTGTTAGAAAATCATCAATATACCACACAGGGCAGGCATTTTGCAACATTAACAAGTGTGTATAACAGTTATATTTCTTATACATGCTGGAAAACTGTCATCTGTAAAATCATGATGAAAATTAATAAATTATTTTACTAACCCATGATATAAGGAGTAGGCAAGAATTAGTAACCACATGTATAAAACCTTATAGAATGTAGACTTGTGAACATTTTCTCTTAAGAATAAAGAATTTCTAATTTAAAACGAGCACAGAATAAAGAAATAGAATATGATTTTTAAAAAACCTTTATTATATATTAACAAACTCTAGCTGCATAAATTCTTGAGAGACAGTGATGCATTGGAATGATGTAATAAAATTCATCACTACAATATCCATCATCTGAAAAATGTGTAATTCACACCTCTTGTTTAATTTAAGCTTTGTATTCATTGACAAATATCTCTCTAATCTCCCCAAACCCTGTCCTCTTATAGCCAACATTCTTCTCTCTGCTTTGATGACTTTAGTTGGTTTGGATTTCACATACAAGTGTAAGTACTTGCAGTATTTGTATTTCTGTGCTGAGATTATTTCATTTAGCAAAATGTTTTCTAGGTTCGTCCCAGTTATGGTAGACAAAACTTTTCTTTTGAATGCTAAAACTGTTTCATTCTGTATACATACCATTCATCTGTTGTTCAACATTTAGTGTGATGATGCAACATGACTATTGTGAATAATGCTGTGATGACCATGGAGTGCAGATATATCTTGGACACACTGATTTCAAATCCTTTGGATATACATTTGGCCCTTGATAACATGGAGGTTAAGAGCACTGACCTTTCTTGCAGTTGCAATCCAACTATAACTTTGACTTTCAGAAAACTTAACTACTAATAGCCAACTATTGACTGGGAGACTTACCAATAACAGATATTGTTAATTAACACATATTTTGTATATGCATTACAGATTATATTCTTTTCTGTTTTTGTTTTGTTTTGTTGTTTTTTTTTTTTTTTTTTTTTTTGAGTTGGAGTCTCACTCTGTCGCCCGACCTGGAGTGCAGTGGCCACTCCCGGCCACCGCAGTCTCAACCTGCTGGGCTCCGGCGATCCTTTTGTCTCAGCCTTCCGAGTAGCTGGAATTACAGGCATGCGCTACCATGCCCGGCTGATTTTTTGATTTATTGTAGAGATGAGGTCTCGCTGCCCAGGCGGGTCTCGAACCCACAGGCTCAGGCAATTCACTCACCTCAGCCTCTCAAAGGCGTGGGATTACAGGCTGAGCCACTGAGCCCGGCTTACAGATTATATTCTTACAGTGAAGCTAGAAAAGAGAAAATATTATCAACAAAATCACAAGAAAGAAAAAATACAATTACAGTACTGTGCTATACAGTGTCTCCTACATAAGGACTTTCAAGTTGCAAACTTTCAAAGATGCAAATGTGTTCACATATCCAATCATGTAAGTTAGTTCACTGTACTTTTGAAGTTACTGTATTCTAAGAAAAAAAGTTCTCATTTAATTTTTTTAAACGTATTATTTGTGTGAAAATGTCATAAACCTATTTCAGTAAAGTATTCCATAACCGACTGTATTATTTGGGAACCTCAGCTACCTTTGTTGGACTTACGAACAAATGGACTAACAAATGTGATCCCACAACAGACCTTGTTTGTATGTAGAGAACTTGCTATATTTCCCCATGCCATATGTTTTGTAATCAGTTTAGAAGATGAATCCTCTTTCTGAAATCACAGCAGACTGCAGCTGGAGACCTCAGACTAGAGTACATATTCAATATTTTCTTGTAATGCTATGACTTCCCTGCTTTGTGGGAGTATCCCCAGGACCACTAGTGGCACTTCATTATTCCACATCTACAGTATTACAATAAACATGATGAAAAATATGTAACACTGCAAGAGATCACCTTTTACTGTGACACGCAATTTTCTGGCTAGGTCAACAACTCACACAAAGATGATCAGCACCACATGATGTTTTAATTGGATATTCGCAACAGTTGAGTGCCATGTAACAGCAATGGAAAGTAGCTACACTTTAATACAGTAGGATAGTATATATTACAATCCATTGAATACAATTATGACTTAATATTGCATCTTTACTTTTGTTAAGATATATATTTTCTCACACATGGTGCCACGTGTAGTCAGTGTTTGTGTGTATAAACTTTGATACATTTCAGTTTTTAATGATAGATTTGTGTATATATTGTGGTAGTAAACAATAAAATAGAGTAGTATCTACATATACTTTACAAATTCATGATATATCTAATTTTTTCTATTCCAATTATTTTTTGCTTTTTGAGTTAGAGTCTCATTCTGTTGCCCAGGCTGGAGCGCAGTGACATGCTCATGGCCACCCCTCGTCGACCTGCTGGGCTCAGAGGATCCTTCTGCCTCAGCCTTCTAAGTAGCCACAACTACAGGCATGTGCTATCACATATTGAGTTTTTTGAACATCACTTGTTGAAAATGCTGTCTTTTTTTCCCACTGTGTTCTTGGCAATTTTCTCCAAAGCCAACTGACCATGCATGTATGGGTTCATTTCTGCTCTATTCTGTGCCATGGTTGATGTATTTGTTTTTAATCAAGTACCACCCTACCTTAATTACTATAGCTTTGTTATACAGTTTGAAATCAGACAGTGTGATGCTTCTAGGTTTGTTCGTTCTATTCAAGATTGATTTGACTACAAGGAACTTCTGATTAAATAAATAAATAACAAGTTCATTTACAATGGCTGGAAACATACAACATAAAAGCTGCAGTGGCTTAGAACATGATAACAAACTTAAAACGCAGATATACCATTCAACTTCATAAGGCTCGTCAATAAGATGCATCAACATCATATCTGTCTTGGGTTTACAACTACAACAAATGAAACAATGGTTTTGTTGGTGAAAATGAACAATGGCACACAAAGGGGATTTAAAACCTGTGGCATGAACAATAGTTTAGTCGAGAGCCTCTCACATTTGAGTTTGTGAACTTGAACAATGCAGTCCCTAGGAGAAATGGCTATATCACTGATGGTTAAAGGAGCTGATCATTAATTAGTACATGTGATCAATATTGTCACAATGTGCTTGAGGGACACATCTGTGTGATGTCTCAAAAACAGAATGGAAACACTTATCAGTCATGCTTGCCTGATAATTTCTATCTCAGTATCCTGGAAGATGCTGACAGCTGAACTCAGAGGATTTAAGTGATATCTCAGGATATATCAGGATATATCCTGTAGCAGGATAATATTCAATCATATTAGCCATAGTGTTCTCCTTCTCCAATTTTATGTTACCCTGTAAACCCACTCCATAAGATAGTTCACTAGAAGCTATGCATAAATCAAAAGTGGGCTATCACAGGAGAAAAAAATAAATGGCGTGTAAGCCCCTAGGATCATGTACTTCAAAAGCAAGTTTCCGAGGAAAACGTACAAAGAACAACACCAAGAAGAGCCAAAGTTTTCTAAATTCAAAGAGTACTAAGAGCTGTAAAAGAGAGAGAAAACTAACATGGGGGTCAAATTCTGTGGGACCTTGAGATGGGACTCTCCCACACTAAAGTGTGAAAAAATAGCACATATACCCCAAGTAGGAGTGGGGAGCAAAAAGAGGGTGTTTCAGTCCACTGTCTTTACAATTATACTGAGTGAAATCTCAGAAGGTCCAACCCATTCCTTTAGCACACACACACCCAGGAAGTATGGTAAAAACAGACTGGAGGTAATGGCTGAGGGACGCAACAAGCAGAGGTGTCCAGAGACAGCTCCATGAAGCTTCATGGGTCTCAGGTGCAAAGGAAGACATCTGCCTTCCAATCACATGAAATGGGATGGTACATGGGTAGGTCAAGATGTCAGGCCTCTGGAGGCCTCACCTCTTATCTCTCTGGACAAAAAAATTGAGGATCAGATTGAACCAAAGAAGAGACCAAGGGGATGAGGAACCCCTGTGAAAGAAACCAAGAGTTCCCAGAAGCCAGAAAACAGAGTAATCATGATAAGGACTTTCCATGTGTTGCTGTTTGAGCTGTAGCAACACTGGAGGGTAGAAGAATCAACCTTTAAACATCTAAAGAACACAGAGTTAAGTGGGGAAAAATATTTTCCTAGCAGTGACCACAGCTGTTAAACTTTTTTATCTTCCCAAAGAATTCTCCTATTAGTAGAGAGTTGCTCAAACACTCTTTAGTGAGAGGCTTTCTCTCTGCCTGTCTGAGCTCTTACCTATGATCACACCTTTAATACATTCCTATCCTTTTGGTTTTCTTGCTCTTTTCAATTGACTTTCCACAGTCCCGAGCTCTTTCCCTTGCTCCAACATGGAGATAATACTCAGGTCAAAATGAAGTATTTCTCCTTATGAAAAGAAAAGAATATAATGTGCTGGAGCTTTTCCAGAATTGCAGCCCTATGTTCATGCGAGAAGAGAGGATGTTACTGATGGAGCTAGAAAGGCATTTCAAAAATTCAACTGAATGCTTAGGACACACCATAATTTGCAGACATCTAGCTCTCTCTCTAGCTGAACCACTGAATCAAAAGCTCAGGGGTAGAAAAGAGAAAACGGAGCACCTAAAAAGTTTGACACAAGGTATTATGCATGCAGAAGCTCTGAAAATCTCCACTGACATATTACAAAGGGAATAGGACATCTGAAGAAAGGAGACAAAGTCCAAATTCTCCATTTATTAGACTTTTCATTTCTGAGTTAACAGATCTTCAATGGAATCAAGGAATGGAAAGATTAGTGCCAACACAGCCACACACAGATACGTACCCATACACACACACATACACACAAATTCAAAAATCCCACAATAACACGTCTTGACTTCTGGAAGAAAGTTATCTTCACCCAGGGAGACGAGGTTTCTGTAATTCTGCAGCATCACGTCCCTGTAGAAAACCCTCTGAGCAGGGTCTAGGCGTGTCCACTCGTCCCGAGAGAATACTATGGCCACATCCTTGAATGTCAACCGTCCCTAGAATGAAAAACACATTTCACCGAGTGACTATGCAGAGAATTCTAATTTTTACATAAAATGAGAAGAGGAGAGAATGGTATGAGTAGATTCAATGGAGGTAAAATGGCGGACACATCCACGTAGTGATAATGTGACATCTGTATTTGGTCTTCATCTCTCTTTCCTGACAAATCACTTGGAATCTTTGGAGCAAGAAGTATCTTTCTGTATGCGAATCCAACAACCTGCTGGTTGGTTACCAGAAAGACTAAGGCAGAATTAGAGGGTTGGGGACCTCCAGCCCCATCATTCAACACTGCATAAAGGGAAGAGCGACTCAAGGTTCAGTTGAACACAATAGCCAATGATGTAAACAGTCACACCTACATATGAAGCCTCTATAAAAATAGGAAATTAAAACAGGGGGTTTGGGACAGGCAGATATACAGAGGCTCCTTGAGAAAGGGGCAAACCCAAAGTGAGCATGGATGCTCAGAGCCCATTCCTACCCAATACCTTACCTATGCCTGGCTTGCCCAATAGCTTGTCTATGCCTGGCTGTTCATGTGTGTACTTTGTAATAGTCCTTAAAGTGAATGGGTAAATTTAAGTGAAGTGTTTCCTTGAGTTCTGTGAGACACTCTAGCAAATTATATGAGCTAGAAGAGGCGGTCATGAAAATTTATGACTTATAGCCAGTGAGAAGCAAAGGCCACAACCTGTTTGCCATTGGCTCTGAAGTAGGTGCACTTTTGCTGGACTCAGCCCCTATGCCTGTGGGATCTGACACTATATTCAGGTAGATAGTATCAGAACTGCATTGAATGAGAGGACACCCAGCTGGGTCCACTGCGGAATTGCTTGCTTGGTGTGGTAGAAAACCTACACCTGGAATACTGGAAGTGTTTGGTGTTGTGAGAATATAGCAGAAAAAAATGGAGTCTTTTTTTCACTATATTCTCATATATAAGGTACTTTGGAGCACATTTTCTTTGACTAATTGATTTATTAGTTTTCCTTAAGTGTGAATTTCCCAGTTTTCTGGACAATACAATAAATGTACAATTAAAAAACCAACACAAGTTTATGTCTATAGAAATGTTAGATATGTCTAACACACCAGTGACATTCAGTATTGCAATGAGCTAGAACATGAGTGGCATTTTCAGAGATGACAATGTCTACTGCTGCTTTAAAGAAAGAACCTTAAAATTGTAATGACAACAGCAATAGGAATGACAGACATTTGAGAACAGAGGCCATGTTTAAGGCATGATTCTAACTCCTTTAGACATACTAACTTATATGACATAACAGCCTATGAGAGAAAGCTCTGTTCCCATGTTATTGAGTAGATATGATTGTGTCTCCTTTATAACAGTGACACACAATGTAAGAACTCGTCTCATATTAATGAGCTAAAAATGACAGAACAAGCACCTACACTCAGCTGTTTAGGAATTAAAATTAGTCCTAAATCATCAAATAGTAAAGGAACAGGTATGCTTTCTGAGAGAGCAGCTGGGAACTCAAGGTCCTGAATAATCCTTCTAAGAGGATACCCAGGATGTTTAAAATCTTAAAGCATTAAGCAAGGCTACATGATCAAGAGCCTTCAGATTTTTCATTTTACAATCCTAATTTTAAGAGTACAAGAGAAAGCTGGGGTCAGTATAGCTGTCCGTGGTCCAGAAAGGGTGGTAAGTTTGAAATAATTCATTAATTTACTAATGTCTACTACGGTCCAATGGATTTCCAATGTTTTTCCAATATCCTTTTATGTAACATGTGTCAGTGGCTGCCCACAGCTCTTTCATTTACCATTCTACTCTGAGTATCTAACATATAGATTGGGCTAAATAGTTTCTTGGTTATTGAACTGGCTAAAAAAAGAGTCTTGTGCTTAAAAATGTCCCAGTCCTTAAGGTGCTCCACTATGGCTGAATTCCCTGAAGTATCGTGACAACGAGGTTTAAGAAATGAACTATAAGAAATAATTAGAGTGCTGGCAGTGGTGGCTCATGCCTGTAATCCCAGCGCTTTGGGAGGTGGAGGTGAGAGGATTGCCTGAGACTAGGAATTCGGACCAGCCTAGAGATGACTAGGAATTCGTCTCTACAATAAATACACTGGCCAGGTGTGATGGCACGCACCTGTGGTTCCAGCTACTTGGAAGGCTGAGGTGAAAGGATCACTGAGCCCAGAAGGTTGAGGCTGCAGTGGTCATGAGCGCACCACTGCACTCCAGCCTGGGCAACAGAGTGAGACTCCGACTCCAAAAAAAAAATAATAATAATAATCAGAGAAAGTAGAGTACAATTATGTGGGGGCAGAATTAGTAACACAATATATTAATCAGGCCTAGTTCAATTAGTATTTTATGAAAAAATAGACCTGAAAATATTAGAGGTAAACAAATTTAAGCTGGAAGTAGAACCAAAAGTTCAAAGATGATGAAATATTGATATTGATTTAATGTAAACTGATGTCTAGAAGATATTGTAGAAAGTAAGGTCTGTCTCTGTATAATTTAACCCTTTGTACTCAGAGACATCTTGTGGATCACCTATTAGCAATATAATAACACTTTTTTTTGAATTAGCGAAACTAATATAAAGTATTAAATAGTATAGCATTGGAACCAATTATTTAACTATAATGATATTTGGCTAACAATGGAATTTTGGACACTGAAGAACTTATTTATGACAAAACATAAGTTTATATCTTACATATTTTTTTTTGAGTGGGAGTCTCACTCTGTCACCCAGACTGGAGTGCGGTGGCCACTCTCGGCCACCGCAGCCTCGACCTGCTGGGCTCCGGCAATCCACCCTTCTCAGCCTTCCAAGTAGCCAGAATTACAGGCGCGCACTACCACGCCCAGCTAATTTTTTGATTTTATTGTAGAGATGAGGTCTCGCCTGCCCAGGCGGGTCTCGAACCCGTGGACTCAGGCAATCCACTCACCTCAGGCTCCCAAAGGCACGGGATTACAGGCTGAGCCACCGAGCCCGGCATATTTTTCTCAAATATGGTAATGTGTGAAATAGTCCTCAAAGGGCATCTAGGTTCACTGATACATGTTGTGCAATAGTAATTTTTTGGACATCTTCCACCTGGTGTTTTTCTATTCGACCAGACAGTAAAGCCTTGTTCTCTTCCTCCCACATTCACAATATGTAACTCATTGCCCCAGTCTGTGCACCACCGTGAAAGCACTTCACATATCCTCTTTCTACATAACACCAGCTGATTTTTTTTACATATATCTCATTATGTATTCCATCTCTTTATGTGCATTTTTGCACAATTTGAATGGAAAACTTCAAGGAAATATACATTTTTGAAAAATTTGTGCTTGCATAAGTGTGTCTTGTATAATCACCAGCAATATCTTTGTGTCTCCTGTGAGGGGACATCTGACTGGTTTGCTAGATTTACGATGTTCCCTCACAGGGGACATCAGAGTGCAAAGGACTCAAGAAGCATAATATGGTTTGCACACATTTGGAATACATCCAGCTTGCAAGGACTTATCTCAAAGAACTCTACCGGAGCCAGAAGAGATTATCAGACACCAAGCCACTTCCTTTGTTACAATGCCACACCTATACAAAGAAGTCCATGTACAAGTCCAATTTAAACACTGAATTAGGGAATTTCTCACTGAAAACCTGTGTAGAATCAAAAGAGAGAACAAAGAAAAAATGAATATGGGTTTTGCATAAAAATGCAAATTTCCAGATGAAGAAAAACCATCCTTGGAAGAAAGTTGATTCAATTCAGTTACAAAACCACTTTTGAATGATTGTATTCCTCAGAGGGGAGTAACTGTTTCCCTTGCCAGCGAGAAGGGGCCTTTTGTCACAGGCTGCACTGTAAAACAAATCAGTAAATTCTCCAATATACAATAATTCTGCCACTCCCAAGAGCAGGAGCAGGAAAGAGATGAAAAGAAATGTTCAGAAATCAAATTATTAAACTCTTTTACATAAAAATTGTAAATGTCCTAAAAACTTAATTTTTGTCTTCATGAAAATGAAGATCACCATGAGCAGGAGATCTAGTGAAAAACCATGTTAGGTATTTGCCAGGTTGGTTCATATCAGGTATTCCTGGCAATTCTAAACACTCTACAGTTAAGAGACACAGCCCATGTAAGGAAGGTCCTGTCCTAGCACACAGCCCTTCAAACCTCCAGGTGGACATAGTAAACACGCCATTACATCACAGTGCACCAATGGCCTCTACCCTGTGTCACTATTGGTTGAGCCTAGGGAGAGAAAATCAACTTATCAGGACAAGAATCTCCTCTCTTCTTGGAAGCCAGGATTTCAAGGAGATTCTTCATGGTTCATAAGATGCCAAAGGGCCTGGCATCTTTTTAGACTCATCTAACCACTTAAAGATCTGGTTTTGTTTGAAAGGGGATGATCAGTAGAAAGCATTATTGAGGAAGTGCTCAGAGGTGCTGCCCAAATAAATGATGTATGTGGAACAGACTAGGAGACGGTTATGTTCATCTTGATGTTAGGATTTTTGATGTCTTGATTATGCTTACCTGTATTATCCTATGAATGTCTTCTAATACCAAGTCCTCCAAGATAAGCTGCTCCCAGTCAAGAAGCACTGCCTTAACAGCAAAGAGCCCTGATTCCCAAACGTGGTCATGGTCATTGATTGACCCATATCGAGTTCTTTTAGAGCAAGTACTGTTACATGCTTTATATTTTCAGAGCAGACTATTGCTTAATGTGTTATTCTGCTTACTCTACAAGTAGAATCCTCCCTTCTGTGACCCACTTGAGTGTGGTCTCCAAACCTTATAAGGTTGCCTTCAGGGAGGCTGACCACCAAGCTGAGGGAACTCTCATTTTAAAATTTGAAAAGAAACACTCGGCCAGCTGCAGTGGCTCATGCCGGTAATCCCAGCACTTTGGGAGGTCAAGGCAGGAGAATCACTTGAGCCCAGGAATTTGAGACCAGCCTAGGCAACATAGCAAGACCTCATCTCGGCAAAACATACAAAAATTATCCAGGTGTGGTGGCATGTACCTGGAGTCCTAGCTAGGTGGAAAAGATGGAAGGATTGCCGGAGCCCAGGAGGTCAAGGCTTAGGCAAACTGTGATCATGTCACTTCATTCCAGCCTCAGCAACAGAGTGAGACCCCCAACTAAAAGCAAAACAAAACAAAACAAACAAAACAAAAACAAGAAAAATAACACCCGCCACACACACACAAATTTAAAAACAATACACAGACCAATCATCTTTGTAAGAAATCTAGAATCCATTGAAGAGGTTGGAATTCTTAATACAAGTACAGAAGGAAAATTCAAGACATCTCTTTTAGAGGCCTTACCCTGGCATGACGCAGTGACACTGTAAGAAAATCACCAATTTCCAGTTTCTCCCAGGGGAGGCAAAGTGTGGGAACATCCATCTAATACTCTGAAATTTTAGGACACTGCCTGAGAGACAAGTTTCTGTCATGGTCGAATATAAGATCTGAAAGTAATGAGGTCCTTGAGAACAAAGGAGATCAACATAAACTAGATTCTGTACTCACACAGGCAAAATGCTAAGGAGAGATCTAGATCACAGCTTACCAGGATACCAGAGAGGCTACAGAATAGCAGGCAGACAGCAAGGGAGCTCTTGAGTAAAAACCTGCAAAATCTCTTCCATTAGATTACAAACAAAAGTCCAGAGAAAAAAAAACCCCAGGAAAGGCTGAGTGATCTCTCGAATATCTAGTTGAGATGACAGGAGAACAACGTCCCCGAAGGAAGCCAGATAGCAAAAGCTGGTTAGTGAAATGTCAAGGTTCCAACAGAAGGGAATAAGATATACAAAGGAAAAGGGAACATGATCCATTCAAATAAACAGATTAAATCACTACAAACTGAAACTAACAAAACAGAGATATGTGAATTATCAGACAAAGATATAAGAGTTCCAGAGATGCTCAGTGAGAGTACACATAGACAACTTCAGGAAATCAGAAAACAATGTGTGAACAAAATGAAATTATCAACAAAACGACAGAAAGTATTAAGAAGAATCACAGAAATCCTAAACCTGAAAATATGCAACTAAATTGAAAAAGACACTACAGTGGTTTAAAAGCAGACTAGACCAGGTACAAGAAATAAATAGACAAAAGAGGGAAAAATAGAAGAAAAATGAAAAAGGACAAAGGGAATTATGAAACACCATCATGTGCATCACCTGCATGTCACAGTAACTAAAATTAAATAAAACAGGTAACTATCAAGTACGTACCAACATAGTAGTTAGCCTAGAAAAAAATGAATAAATCTCTAGAAATATACAACCTGCCAAGACTGAGTCAAGAAGAAATAAAAAATCTGTACATAACTATAAGTAGTAATGAGATTTAAGTATTAAAAAAAAAAAACTCTCCAGCTGGACAACACAGTGCAAAAAAATAAAAAAAATAAAAAATGAGCCAGATACAGTAACACATGTCTATTGTCCCAGCCACTTAGGAGACTGAGAAAGCTTAGGAAGAAAAGGCTACAAGTAAGCTATAACCATGCCACTGCTCTCCAGCCTGGGTGAGAGAGTGAGATTCTGACTCAAAAATAAACAAAAATACTCCCCACAAAGAGACCAGGAAGAGATGCATAATTCATCCTCACTTCACTATTCTAGTAAACATTTAATGAAAAATTAACACTAATCCTTCTAAAACGGTTCCAAGTAATAAAAGAGGAAACCAAAAAAACTCACTCTTGGAACCCACCATTGCTCTGACACCATTCACGCAAATATATAACAAGAATAATACAGACTAATATTCTTTTTGAATATTGATGAAAAAGTGCTCAGACAGGCGCAGTGGCTCAGCTCATGTCTGCAATCCTAGCACATTAGGAGGCAGAAGTGAGAGGAATGCTTAAGTCTGGGTTTGAACCTGGGCAACTTGGTGAGACCTCATCTCTACAATAATCAAAAAATTAGTTCCCTCCAGGAACTTCCACTTGTTCAGGTATCCTGTCACTCTCTGAAGCCTGTGCTTTTGAGTTTTCATAGAAGCTTCATTAAATAGGCAGGAATAATAAAATCACTGCCATTGGTGATCAAATTAAATTTCATCTCATCCCCCTTTGGTAGTTGAGTGGAGCTGTAAATCCCAACCCTTCAATCCTTCCTTACATTCCGGTGAAGCTTTGTGTGTGTGTGTGTGTGTTGGAGTCTTACTCCGTCATCTAGACTGGAGTGCAGTGGCAACTCACAGCCAGCCCAGTGGTGATCCTTCCACCTCGGCCTTCCAATTAGTCGGAACTACAGATGTGCACTACCGTGCCTGACTAAGTTTTTGATTTATTGTAGAGTTGAGGTCACACCAAGTTGTCCGGGCTGGTCTCAAATCCATGGTTGTAGGCAATCGACTTGCCTTGGCCTCCCAAAATCCTGGGATGACAGGCTAAGCCACCAAGCCTGGTCCCAGTGAAGCTTCTTAGTGGCTGCCAGCTATCAGCCAACACAGTTGTATACAAATAAACACTCACAGCAGGTGCGGTGGCTCACGCATGCAATTCCAGCACTTTGGGAGGCTGAAGCAAGAGGATTGCGTAGCCAAAGGGTTCGAGATCAGCCTGGACAACTTGGCAAGATCTAATCTCTACAACAAATCAAAAAAATTAGCTGGGTGTGGTGGCACACGCCTGTGTTTCCAGCTGTTTGGAAGGCTCAGACGGAAAGATCACCTGCATCTAGCAGGTCAAATCTGCAGTGGCCACGAGTGTGCCACTGCACTCCAGCCTAGGTGACAGAGTGAGACTTCACTCAAAACAAAAAAGTAAATAAATATAAAACACACACACACACTCTGGAGATTCTAAAGACTTTGGGCTTATAGTCCAGGACACTGGGTCAAGGATCAGGTATACATACACTCTCAAACATTAGATCTAAATTAAGCATACCACTGTGTAATAAGGGACTCTGTGAGGGTTTCTAAATCAAGATACTACAAACAAACAGACATACAACAAAAGACAAGAAACATGAAGGAAAGATTTCTGTTTCACACTAAAAAAATATAACCTAAAAAGAGACAACAGAGCATATATATTAAGAATAAAACCATGCCGGGCTCGGTGGCTCAGCCTGTAATCCCGCGCCTTTGGGAGGCTGAGGTGAGTGGATTGCCTGAGCCCGCGGGTTCGAGACCCGCCTGGGCAGCGAGACCTCATCTCTACAATAAATCAAAAAATCAGCCGGGCGTGGTAGCGCATGCCTGTAATTCCGGCTACTCGGAAGGCGGAGGCGGAAGGATCACTGGAGCCCGGCAGGCGAGGCTGCGGTGGCCGGGAGCGGCCACTGCACTCCAGTCTGGGCGACAGAGTGAGACTCCAACTCAAAAAAAAAAAAAAAAAAGAATAAAACCACAGAATAAATATAAAACAGGTCCTAAAATACATTTCCAGAAAACGGAGCATTGTATAAAAATCCATCTTTTTATATATGTGTCCATTCCATGAAGGAATAAAACTTGCTGAGACTCATAAGAAATAAAATGGAAACACAAAGGGTTGCAATTTCCCCCAGATTTTCAAACTGTTAATAAAAACATGGTAATAACTTTTGTTTAATGAGTGGGAGATCTCATGTGGTGTTGGTGACAGATGGCACCTTTGCAGCTCAGGATAGAGACAGGATACTGCCAGATCTATCAATACAGGATATGCCCCATCCTAGAAGAACCAGCACTCTTTCAACTGTCTAACTTGGAGGAAGCCTCTGATATCTGGAATGAAGACTGCATGCTCAGAAGCAACCAGTGTGGCATTCTTTATTTTCCTTTTTATTTTCTGTGTGTGGAATTCTTTATATCAGTGAAAAATTGAAAGACCCACATGTCTTCATTCACAGAATGCTCCAAGGATATAGAAGAGAGAGCCTTCAATGTCTCCTAACTTTGAAACATGTAAATTTTCAAAATGTGCAGGTTAAAATACTGCAACACAAATTCACTTGCTATGGCTGGGCCCAGTGGCCCCAAATCCCAGCACTCTGGAGGCGATGGCGAGAAACTCCCTGAGCTCAGCCTGGGCAACTTGGTAAGACCTCATCTCTACAATAAAATTTAAAAATTAGCAGGGCATGGTAGTGCACACCTGTAGTTCCGGCTACTTAGAAGGGTGAAGCAGAAGGATCTTCTGAGCCCAGCAGGTCAGGCTATGTAACACCGTAAGTGTGCCACCACATTCCAGCCTGGGAGATACAGTGAGACTCCGACTCAAAAAACAAACAAAAAAAATCACAAAAACCTTATAACCATGTAAAAATACATTCTACAGGACTCTCATGGACTCTTCCCACAGAACAGAGAACAGTGGTTCCCCAATGCAATGTGAGGACAGGTGGCTGGAAAGGAAAGATAATTTTTACTAGAAACAAATGTAGACATTATATCATGTTTATAAGAAGAGAAATAAAATGCTTACCAATAACTGGAACAACAAGATTATGGTTTTATTCTCTCTAAAGGCAAATAAGTGCTGCTCCTAAGTCTTAGAAAAATTATAATCATCCTCACCTAAAACACATGTTGCACAAGGGTCTCTAAAGAACACCAGTGTCCCCTTGGTATGATTCTGTGAGCATAGTTTAATGAATCTCCTGCTGGTTGACATATTCTCTCATATGTTAAAACAGACGATGGAATGAAACATCCTATGACACTGAGGCCCCTGACTCAACTTTCCATCCCATTCCCAGTTATTAAGAGCGAACTTAAAAGCACAATGCTTGCCTTGTTCAGTCTCAAATGTATTATCAAATCGGGCTCAATATATTTATTCTCCTCAGTCTCGTATTCCAGAATTTACCAGGTCCTTGTGCACACTGATGTATAACTTCCACATGCACACCCTCTAACCCTGATCTAGAGAGCTGACGTGGCCCCAAAACAACCCTGTTGCCCAGCAGCTCTCATACCACAAGCCTCACCCCGTCTGAATCCACATCTCATATGAGCCTTTTCCAGGACCAGTCTCCGTGGAACTTCCTCACAAATTTACCTCACTAGGTCATGGGGAGATGGATTCTAGGTGGAGAAAAGAGGGACTGAGGGAAGACGGAGTAAATGTGAGCAGACACGACAGTAAGGATGTTTCAGACCCAGAGGGGATGACCAACTCCAACGCCTGACATTTCACACAGGAAGGAGACAGGACAATCCACTGAGAAGGTCGCTTTACCTGAGAGAGAGCCATCCCTGATGGCTTTTCTTGACTGCTCCTCCGCTTCTGGGCTTCTTCATGCACCATGAGGCTTTAGATGTCAACCCTAGATGGCAAAAACATACTGCCCATTGCTCAGAATCAACACAACACTGTCCTGTGCCTCAACCACACAGCAAAGACCTCGCTCTGTGGAAAGACAGTCTTTTGCCGCCCACTGCACCAGAGGGAACACAGGGACAATAAACTCCTACAAGAAGAACATCTAGTGAATCTTTTGGCCCCTTTCTTCAGAAGCTGCTACCCTTCTGAAGGAGACTACACACTCGCTGCAGCACTGGGAGCAGGACTGGACTGAGCACCCCTCCCGGAGACCCGACCCTGATCAAATCCCATGAAGAATACAGTCCTCCCCCCACCTCTCTGTGGATCACAGGCTGACCTCCATCCTCAGAAATGGAGGACACATGGCCTTGGTGCTCTAGGCTGGACAAGAAATCGAATCAACATTGAACATTAAGGCTGGGCCCAACCTATTTGAAAGTATCTGGTAAGAGGGCATAAGAGATGCTTTCCTAAAACACCTCAGAACTCTAATGAGAAGCCAGGATCGAGCTCCTTTCAGGGGGGCAGGCCCAGCCCATCTCCCACCTTCTGGTTCTGCTCTCTCCTTGTGATCTTTTTCTCGCCAGGATTCAGACAGCGAGAGACAAGGGAAAAGAAAAAACACATGCAGAGCAGGCAATATGGACCAGAGGTTGGGCTGAGGGTGTGGCTGGAATGCCAAGTTGGGACATGGAAAGGCACAGAAGCCGCCCCGAGGAAGGTGACATCATAACAAAGACCTGGGGAAGGAAGGGTATTTGCACCTGCAGCTGAGGGTCAGAGGATTCTAGGCAGAGGGACAGCCCAATTGAAGGGCCTGAGGCAGGAGCAGCTTCCACCCCAGGAATAGGGGAGAGGCCCATGTGGCTGGAGCAGAGCGAGGAGGACAGAAGAGGAGATGAGGCCAGAGGGGTCCTGGGGCAGCAGATCAGGGAGGAACCAAAGCTCCAAACATTTTTCTCCCATACTTCAAAAAGGTTTTGGAAATATGCAATATTCACCCATCTGAAGAAAACATACATTTTAACTTTATCTTATAAATAAATGGACTCACAAATAATGTGACAACTTCTATATCTTAACTACATGTGAATAGTTTCACCGAGGCCTAGGAAGAACAGGCTGGCCCTCATCTGAGATGTGCAGGGCTGCAGGGAACGCGTTTGGAGTTCAGGAAGTCATTCCTGGACACGTGAAGGGAGAGAAGACTGTTAGACATCCCAGCAGAGTTGAGGGGACAACTGGACACAGGTTCCAGCGTTCAGGGGAGAAGTCTGCAGGACAAACGTAGACATGCAGATCAGTTTATAGCCAGAGATGAGATGACAAGGAAAGGCAGTGGGTGTAGACAGAGACAAGAAGAGGTTCAAGGACTGAGACGGGGTCATGCCACATTCAGAGAACAGGGAGATCAGGAGACACCAGAAGAGGAAATTAGGAAGTGACTACGGAGGCAACAAGAAAATTAACACAAAGAGTTTCTAAATATTAATGGCATCCGCTGAAAGTCAAGATAACAGAGAAAGTGGTCAACCTGCCACATGCAGCTCATAGGACAAAAAATTAAATCTTGGAGTTAGAAATGGGAGGACACTGGGGACCGAAAAAGAAAGGATCAGCAAGATGTTGGATGTGAAAGCTCGATTCAAGGAAGAATTCAAGGGTTCAAGCAAAAATTGGAGGCAAGAATTCAAAAAACGTAAGAAGTTTTTAGAGCATTATGACTGGAGCACAGAAGAGGGTAACTTACTACAGAGAGAAAAGTAGTGAAGAGAATCTTTTGTTTTAAAGATGAAGGAATGTTAAAAAAAAAAAGGCAGTGTGTGTGTGTGTGTGTGCGCTTGTGTCTGTTTTAATGGACAATACCTCCATCTGGGTAAGCTGATCCAAATAATTCCCTGGATGTAAAATTGATGACCCCACGGAAGAAGTAGGCCATACTGTCCTGAGACTGAAAGGGAGACTGGCACATGGGACATGGTCATAGGGTCAGCAAGAGCCAGGAGCAGGGACAGACCATTCCCAGTCCCTATGGAAATCAGAGTCCCTGAGACAGGAGGGTGGGCAGGTTGGAAAACGTCCCTTCCCTTCACTGTGAGATGCGAAAAACCCAAACTGTTGTGACTACTCTCACACTCAACACAGAATACTTCACCTCTAGTGACCAAAACATGTATATGATATTTCCCATCCTGACCAGGCCTCCAGTGACCTCCCACCTGGTGGTCTTGCAATCTAATTCATTTCTAACACTATCTACAGGATAACATGAAACACAGGTTAAGAGCTCAGTTCCACAAGGCTGCCCCCACACATGCAGGCTGTCATTGCCACCTTCTGACACACCTCCTAAATATTGTGGTTCTCTTCACCCTCTCCCTGGATTCAACTACCTTGCTATGATAGTTCTTACAACCAGTTCTTCTGTATCCTTTGTAATATACTTTATTACAAATGGGTAAATTAAGTAAAGTGTTTCCCTGAGTTCTGTGAGCCACTCAGTGAAACCAATAGAACCAGGGGAAGGGGTAAGGAAAGTGTCATTTTTTTTTTTTTGAGCCAGAGTCTTACTCTGTCACCCAGGCTGGAGTGCAGTGGCATGCTCATGGCCACCACAACATCGACCTGCTGGGCTCAGTCGATCTTTCCACCTTAACCTTTGAAGTAGCCGGAAGTACAGTCATGCGCCACCATTCCCTGCTAATATTTTGACTTATTGTGAACAGAAGGTCTTGTCAAGTTGCCCGGGCTGGACTCAAATCCCTGGGCTCAGGCAATCCTTTGGCCTTGGCCTCCCAATGGGCTGGGATTACAAGCTTGAGCCACTGTGCCAGTGGTAAGTGCAATTTATAGCAGCTGTTGAGAAGTTCAGAATCTGGCACTTTGGACTTGATCTGCAGTGGGAGCCCTCAATGAGTAGAATCTGGTGCTAACTCCAGGCAGTTTACGTCACAATAGAGTTAAAATATAGCACATCTAGTCAGTGCCTAATGAAAAATGGGTTGTTAGTGGGGAGAAGTCCTCATACACTTTGGTGACCTGTGGTGAAATATGCTGTGTTGAGTGTACACTGCTGCATTATCGAGAGAGGAGGGAAAACCTTTGGTTTTTTGGTACTGGAAGACGGTGACCTACAACCGAATGAGTCAAGTCACTGTCCTACAGCTGAATAAGGATTAAACACAGAATTTACCTCCAGCACTAAGAATTATAAAGGGCACCAGCTTACAGAACAGAACTTTTTCTATTCACTCCAGCTGAGTAATTTAAACAAAAGTATTTAAAATACAAGTATTAGATTATAAAGGCGAGGTATGGTGGCTCATGCCTGTAATTCCAGTGCTTTGGGAGGGGGTAGGGATTGCTTGAGGCCAGGAGTTCAGCACGGGCAACACGGCAAGATCTCAACTCTGCAAAAAAGTTAAAATTAGCCAGGCATGATGGCATGCACATGTATTCCTAGCCTCCCTACTTGGGAGGCTAGTGCAGAAGGATCCCTTGAGTTTGAGTTTGAGGCTGCAATGAGCTACAACTGTGTCACTGCTCTCCAGCCTTGGCCACAGAGAAAGACCCGATCACAAAAGAAAAAATTAGATTATATACACAGAAATCACCATATCACTATGTACTCGTCCATATCCAATCATGCCACCCCTCATCTGGACCAGGGTCCCCTCCTTCTTCATTACTGTTTCCCTCCCTCTCTCTATCCTTATCTCTCATTCCCACCTCCTCTCTCTAGCTGTTTTTCTTTTGTTTTTCCCTGGGCTTCTGCCCCTCATTTTGTGCCCCTCTCCTCTCCTGGTCTTCCCTTCCTCCCTCTATTTGCTTCCACCTATTCTGCCCTATGCTTGTAACTTGCATCTCTTGTTCCTTTCTCCCCAGGTGTTGGATTGTTTCAATCTCCACACATTTCTGCCTCTTTCCTCCCCATAAACTCCCTCTCCCTGTTACACTCCCTGGCCTTCACTCTGGCATCCCCAATTCCTAGCTTCCTTCCTGCAGTGTCTATCCCTCTGCTCTCATCACCAATTGTCCCCTCTTGTCCCAGCACCAGGCTGCTGTCTGCTGTAGCTCTAAATCATTCCTCCTCTCTCCTCACTCTGTGTCTGAGGTGCTTCCCTTTGCAGCCCCTCTCCCCCATCTTGTTATCTTTCAACTCTCTGGAAAGTGGCTTTTCTCCCCTTGTTTCTTTTTTGGCTCCTCGCCCCCCTTACTGTCTCTCTGCAAACCCCTCACCCATCTGGTCTGCCATTTGTTTATGACGCCACTCATTCATCTTGACTCAGTTTTTCTATTTCCTCTCAGTTACTGTCTGTCTGTCTCCTGATACCCCTTTCCCATACATTTACAGGGAGGGGGATGGAATAAGATTCCCACCTCTTGGAACAGATCATTTCCCAGTGGGGTGGGATTTGCGACAAAAGAACACTGGACATAAAGAAACAGGCCCGTCATCTCCCTCAATGATGAGCCTGGGAAGCAGCGACTGCGAAGGGGAGGCCTGGGGGCAGAAGGACCAGGCCCCCTGAGCCCAGGAGTGGTCGATGACGCCTTAGGAGAAGGGGGGGATGCGCGGCCTGTTGCGCATGTGGCCTGCAGCCTCCAGGGCCAGGAGGGGAGAGGTTCCATGAAAGCGCGGGCCCACGTCGCGGGAGAGGAATTTACAGGGCGAGCTGGGAGATCAGTCAAGGTTGTAAGCAGGATACGAAGTAAAAGAAGGTGCCTGCAGGACCCGAAGGCAGAAGGGTCTCTAGCAAGACCAGCCTGCGTGACTTGAATCCAAAAGGGAGCGACCCCTGGGCTCTCTCGGCAACGTTTGAATGTACTTCGGGGGGAGGGAGCGGTGCGGGGATTTTAAGGGCTGTGGGAACCTCCGGACATCGGGTAGGGAGGCGCTGGGGCCTCCGAAGCGCAGGTTAAATCTAGGTAGAGGGACACTCACGATCCACGCCGCGGCCTTGACTCCAAGCGACGGGCTGCCGGGTCTGGAAGAAAGTGCGCGTGCGCAGGGGTTGGAGCGGGGACGGGCTGGGGGCGGGGCCTGTGTGGGGCTCCGAGGCAAAGGGCGGGGCCTGGCGGGAAAGGCCAGGCGTTGGGCGGGAACGGGGCGGAGAAGGGGTGGGGCGCTGGCGGGCCTTTACGGTACGGGGTGGGGGGCGTGGGCGGAACCTGCTCTGGGAAGGGCGGTTCCTAGGCCCGTAGGGGCGGACCCGCGCCTCCTACGCCTTGCTTTCCGAGGTTCTCGGTTTTGTGGGTTGTGGAGGGAAGACCTGCCTTTGAGGTTGGAAAAAGTCAGCAGTTTGGAAACTGGGGTCTCTCTAGGGCGGTCATAGTGGGTCTGTGTGTGGATCCAAGAATATCCCTGCAATTCGAATTCATCAATTTAATGAAACTACCCCTGGAATTGCCTGTGAAGAGGACGCAACCTGGAATGTGAAATGCAGAACTCAGCGTGGCGGAATGTGCAGTGTTAGTCTGAAGCCAAGCAGAGCATTCCTTCCATTTCTGCTCCCTGTTCACTCCGGAAGAAGACCGTCCACCGTGTGCTCCGTTCCCCAGAATGTCATAGGGAAAAATACTTACGGTGTGGGCATGTAGGGCCTGTGGTTAGTTAGGTCAACAACTGATGTTTTAAAAAATGAATTAACTCTTTCCAAATAGAAATGAATTGCGTCGTTCTTCCTTACTCTTGTTATTCCATCCCACACTTAACTTCACCTCCAACAACTTTTGTGATAGATTTCATTGTGATAGTAATATATTTGTGTCAATAACTTCTAAATATAATGTAATTTGCAATGGACTTTATATGCATTCTGAAAGGTAATTAGAAAAAGTATGTTTACTAAAATATTGTAATTATATAAACCATTTGCTTTGCTACTATTTTTGAATGTTCTGTCTATTGTGAATGACAAAGCCTGTAAACTAGTGTTCAGAAGACATTTGCATTTATTTTCATTTTATGAATAATTAATTTCCTGATGTTTCTAAAGGTAGTTTGTGGGGGCATAGTTTCTTTCACGTGAACTCTTAAGAAAGTAAAACTAGATTTAAAAATGTTAAATAATGGTTTCTACTGGCAATAAGATGTATCTGTAAATTGATATCTCTTATGAATTATGTTTTTGTCTCACATCCCTACATGTGGAAGATTTCATTCATGGAGAAATGGAGACAGCATCAAACATTTGTGTCATGCATCGGGAGATTGGCATTGGGGATAGCATGGCAAGGAAATGGTTTTGTCATTTCAAAGAGGGCCACTTTGACCTGAGTGGTTCTCCATGTTTAGGAAGACCATTGGGCTTTGATGGCGACCACTTAAATGCTTTAATTCACATCATTCAGCTGGAAAATTGGCAAATGTGATGAACTATGACCAGTCAGTTATCACGTGACATTTGCAGACCACGGACAAATTTAAAACACTGTGAACTTATGCATCAATCCACTATATCAAAGTAACTGTTTGCAGAGGGATGGAGGTTGGAGGCGAAGTCTTACTCTGTGGCCCAGGTGGGAGACTTTGTGTCTTGTCAGTGGTCATGCATAAAAAATTGTTAACATAAATCTTGAGTCATGCTACAACTGCACATAGGCTTCCTTTCACACATCTTGTGTCACCTTACTGGTTTCATTAAACTGACTTATAGTGAGACACCATTATTATGTTTATAAAGAAACGAGTTTGAGTCTCCCATTGTGTTTTTTTTTAAAATTGGAGTGTCACTGTCACTCAGGCTGGAGTGCAATGGCATGCTCATAGCCACTGCAGCCTCGACCTGCTGAGCTCAAGTGATCCTTCTACCTCAACCTAGTAGCTGGAACTGCAGGTGTTCATCACAATGCATGGCCCACCTTTGATTGAGTATAGAGACGAGGTCTTGCCATGTTGCTCAGGTTGGTCGTGAACCCCTGAACTCAGGCAATGCTCCCGCGTCTGCCTCTCAAAATGCTGGTATTAGGCGTGAGCCATTGTGCCCAGATTTCCTTCAATTTTAATGCCTAATGGTGGATTATTATCGCTTATGAAGTATTCTACTGAAGTAGCATAAGACTATGTTGATCAAAATGATGTTAATTCATAGTTACACAAATTTAATTTTATTAGTAAACATATGACACTTAAAAAAAACAGTAGCAAAATATGATTCCAATAGTTAAAGGAAAGACTACTAAAAAAACAACAGCCAGGAATTCTGGTTATTTTGAATAAACTCTCCACCCTCACTGTTCTCTCTACAATTTCAAGACAAGACTAAGTTTTTTAAAAAATATTTGCTGTACAACTTATATTGCCTTTTTTTTTTTTTTGAGTTGGAGTTTCACTCTGTCGCCCAGACTGGAGTGCAGTGGCCACTCCCGGCCACCGCAGCCTCGACCTGCTGGGCTCTAGCGATCCTTCCGCCTCAGTCTTCCAAGTAGCCAGAATTACAGGCATGCGCTACCACGCCCAGCTAATTTTTAATTTATTGTAGAGATGAGGTCTTGCTGCCCAGGCGGGTCCCAAACCCGCGGGCTCAGGCAATCCACTCACCTCAGCCTCCGAAAGGCGCGGGATTACAGGCTGAGAAACCGAGCCTGGCTTCTATTGTCTTTCAATGGAGAAGATGGCCACCATTTTTATGCACTAATTCTGCCATACAATCAGTCCCTAATAACTTATTACTTACTCTACTCCTGTAAAAATAGCAGTGACCTAAGGTCTTGGCTGGCTCTATTTCATGTCGGTTGGTGTAGAATTTCTTTCCATAACCCACAGTGCCCTTCTGTCAGTAAGCATGAATATCATAGTCTTCCATTATTCTCTGCTACACCAAAACCTCTCTGATGGAAGCAATATTTCATTTTAAAAGGCAGAGTCCTCCTTCAGGAACTTGAATGGAAAAAATTCTCACTTAATGGAGTGTGCCCTTCCATCCTATGGATTATTTCCCAGACAACACCATGTAAGGTGTGCGAGAATGTTTATAATCAACAGATTGCAAAGTTCAGCGGAGAATCTATAAAGAATAAAGTGCTGATACCCAAGACAGGTAAAGCCCCAACAAAAAAAGAGAACTACAGGCCAATATCTTTGATGAACATAGATGCTAAAATTCTCAACAAGACCCTAGCAAACCGGATTCAACAGCCCATCTCAAAAATCATCCATCATGACCAAGTAGGCTTCATACCTGGGTTGTAAGGCTGGTTCAACATTCATAAAATTATAAATGCAATTAAATACATCAACAGATGTCAAAACAAAAACCACATGATTATATCATTAGATGCAGAAAAACTTTTGATAAGATTCTTGACAAATACCCTCGAACATCTAGGCATACGGGGAATGTACCTCAAAATAGTATAAGCCATCTACGAGAAACCCACAGCCAGCATACTCCTAAATGGACAAAAATCGGAACCATTTTCCCTGAAAACTGGAACAAGACAAGGATGCCCACTCTCACTCCTCCTGTTCAATATAGTATTGGAAGTCCTGGCTAGAGCAATCAGAGAAGAGAAGGCAATCAGGGTATCCAAATAGGAAAAGAGGAAGTCAAGTTATCTCTCTTTGCAGATGACATGATAGTGTACCTTGAACACCCAAGAGAATCTGTCAAAAATCTTCTTACACTGATAAAGGACTTTGGCAAAGTCTCAGGATATAAAATAAATGTACAAAAGACAATCGCATTTCTTTACACCAATAATAAACAAACAGAAACCCAAATAAAAAGCACAATTCCATTTACAATAACCACACAAAAAATGATATACCTTGGCATCTTCCTAACCAGCGACATGAAAGACCTAACAATGAAAACTACAAAACGCTGCTCAAAGAAATCACGATGACACAAACAAATGGAAAAATATCCCATGCTCATTGACTGGAAGAATCAACATTGTGAAGATGTCCATCCTACCTAAGGAAGTCTACAGATTTAATGCAATACCCATCAAATGACCAGCAACATTCTTCTCAGACATCGAAAATACAATACAGGAATTCATATGGAAACACAAACAACCAAGAATATCCAGAACAATCCTCAGCAAAAAACAAAACAAAACAACAAAAAAAACAAAGCAGGCAGTATCACATCACCAGACTTCAAACTTTACTATAAAGCTACAATAACCAAAACATCTTGGTATTGGTATAAAAAAAGGCATATAGAACAATGGAATGGAATTGAGATTCCAGAAGCTAAACCTCAATTTCTCAACCAATTCATATTCGACAAAGGCTCCACCACCTTCCACTGGGGAGAGGAGAACGTACTCAGTAAATGGTGCTGGGAAAACTGGTTGACCACAGGTAGAAGATTCAAACAAGACCCATACTTATCCCTACTTATCCCCATAACAAAAATTAACTCTACTTATTCCCATAACAAAAATTAACTCTAAATGGATCAGAGACCTAAATGTAAAACCTCAAACCAGAAGAACCTTAGAAAATGCAGGACATACCCTTATGGAAATTGGAACTGGCATCCAATTCCTGAACAAAACCTGAAACCCACAGGCCATAAGAGATAAGATAGACAAGTGGGACCTCATTAGCTGACAAGCTTCTGCAAAGCGAAAGAAACCATGACGGGAGGAGGGAGACAGACCACAGACTGGGAAAAAGTATTTGCCAACTCCAGGTCCGACAAAGGCTTAACATCTTGGATGTACAAGGAACTCAAATATGCTGAGAGTAAAAAAACAAACAACCCCATTATAAAGTGGGCAAAAGATATGAACAGACACTTTTCAAAGGAAGACATCTGAGCAGCCAACAGACACATGAAGAAATGTTCAACCTCTCTAATCATCAAGGAGATGCAAATCAAAACCACACTGAGATACCCGCTAACTCAGTCAGAATGGCCATTATCAATAACTCAAAAAATAACAGTTGCTGGAGGGTGTGGGAAAAAGGGAACACTTCTACAATGTTGGGGGGAGTGCATACTAGTGCAACCTCTATGGAAAGCAGTGTGCTGATTCCTAAAAGCTCTAAATATAGACCCTGCAATCCACTTATTGGGAATATACACTGAAGTACTCAAGTCACTCTAATTTTAGATACCTCCACACGAATGTTTATCGCAGCATTGTTCATAATAGCAAGAACCTGGAACCAACCATGCTGTCCATCAAAAGAGGACTGGATTTTTAAAATGTGGTACATATACACGATGGAATACTACGCAGCCATAAAAAAGAACAAAATCCTGAATTTCGCAGCAACTTAGATGGAACTAGACTCTATAATACTGAGTGATCTCTCACAGAAACAAAGATCTATCACATGTTCTCCCTCATATAGTGGACCTTGAACATCGACCATAACACTATAAAGGAAGGAGTGACAGTGGTGGGAAACTATGGGGTGGGGGAGGGTGCGGGGTCCCGCCCCACAAGGGTCGTGAGATATGTTGAAGGAGAGACAGATAGGCGACGACGACGATCATATACCGGACACCTGCTTCTTGAACAGATGACAATTTAATGCTAGTTAATACAGAGCTTTTATACCATTTTTGAAGGGGCAAGACAAAGAAAACTCTTTCACATATATATCTTTTAAAAGTTACCAGCTAGTGGTCTTAGTAGCAAACAAACCAAGATTCCCATAGGCTTTAGTAGCAAATAAGCCAGGAATCTCATAGGCATTAGACAAGTCCTATTCATAAAGCCAACAATGACACTCTCAGTCCAATGTCCCAAATTACAAATGTTTCAAGAAAGTTTCTTTAAGTATATATTTCTTTATGTGTCAGGAATATTCTCATCTTAGGCTCTTGTGTTCTTCAGAGTCCTGTGATCGCCTTCCTTGTCCAGATGTCGTTACTTTTCTCTTATCTTGCAGTGCTCGTTTCTAAAGAGAACTCAAAAGAAGCTTTTAGTAATGTTTTCCAGGCCCCTCAAGGTTACTTTCTGTTTTAGCTGATCTGTCATAAAAGTGTCTAATTATTATATTATGAGTTCAGTGAAAACCTACTCTATAAATGTTAACTTAGAGTTTTAACTATAGAATTAAGTAAAAACCTTAACATTAATCTTTATCCTAAGTCAGTGAAAACAGTGTTATAAGTCACCTACATAACTCCTAGATAAGTGTTAGAACTTATAATGAATTCATAATGAATCTATTATAAACTTGTGCTTCTAAAAATCCTTATGTCTAAACACTAAACTGCATAGTTCTAAATCAAATAAGGAGTGGATATACTCCTATCATTTATTACTTAAGCAATGTCTAATAACTTATAACCAAGTGAAATAAAGCATTCTTGATGTGCTTCAGAGTTTAACCCTTGCATATGTTAGAAAAGGCCAAGTGGCATAGTGGGAAAAATGGAAAAATAAACCATGATGTTTCCAGGTTAGCTGTGAGCACTTCACATAAACATGCCATTTTCTTCTTCCACGACTGCACAGAATTCTTCGGCGGTATCAAACAGCAAAGGTGAAGGACAGAAGGGCCTCAGCTTCCTGGGCTCGCCCTGCGGCCCGGGGTCTTCGGCCCACCCGGACCCTGTCAATCAGGTGGACCTCCAAGGCTGGCTCCCCAACATATTCCCCTTTTTTGTTTTTTAATACGAAGCCGTGAAATTCCGTGCTTAGTCGAGAGATGTTATTTTTCAATGATTTGAAGAGTACTGGAAGTAAGCATAATAGTAGCAAGATTATTCCTCCACACAGTGGAGAGGTCACATGTTCAAACTACAAAAACAATTAGGAGAGGGAACATATGAAATATAGTTTACCTACTAGAACAATAAAATTCTCATTGGTTATTTCATTTTTGAGAAGAAATTCATGAACATTAGTTTTGTCAAATGTCACTGAAGAAAGGATACTGTTACTTTTATTCTTATTTCTCATATTTTTTTATTCCATATTTTTCATTCTTTATATTTTTTCACTTCATGTAAAGCAAGATGTCTGCTGTGACTCTTAGTACATAAGGAAGTGGTATGTAAAATATGATACATATTCATCAACAGTAATGTAGCTTTTAGGTTGTAAGACCTTGAAATTGTACTTCTATAGGATTTTCATTATTATATTCACATATGTACCCTAAGGCAGAGTGTGGAGAGAATAATTTAAGCAAAAAATATGATTGTAGGTTCCCCATGTTTTATGTTCCACTGAGAAAAAAACTGCTTTAGACTCTTCACCTTATAAAACAAATGATGTGGTTCTTGTGATACAAAGTGTCCTACTGAGGATACTTCATAAAACTACTTTGGTAGAGAGAATGTGATTCATAGTTACACAAAACATTAAATTGTATCAGTTAAAATAGTATACTTGGATAATACATTTTGTATAAAGCAATAGGAAATTGCAATTCCAGCAGTTAATATTATTTCTACTTAAGAGCACACAAAATTCTCCACTCTGATAACTATTCTCTCTTCAATTTCAAAAATAAGACTAATTTTAGCCAGGCTCAGTGGCTCAGCCTAATCCCGTGCTTGGGAGGCTGAGGTGAGTGGATTGCTTAATCCCGCAGGTTTGAGACCCCCCTGGCCAACTGGCGACACCTCATCTCTACAATAAATCAAAAAACTAGCCGGGCGTGGTAGCACTTGTGCCTGTAGTTCCAGCTACTTGGAAGGCTAAAGCAGAAAGATTGCCAGAGTCCAGCAGGTCGAGGCTGTGGTGGCCGGGAGCGGCCACTGCCCTTCAGTGTGGGCGACAGAGTGAGACTCCAACTCAAAAAAAAAAAAGACGAATTTTACACCAATCATCACTATGTCACAGCTAATGTCAGTCAATGAAGAAGGTGACCACCATTTCCTTTGCATTGTTTCTATCACATAATCAGTTCCCAATAGCTTATTACTGTCCTCCAGTAACACTCTACATCCTAAGGACTTGGACTACTCATATCATGGTTTGTTGGTAGTCTTTCTTTCCTGTAACCCACAATGCCTTTCTGTCAGAGGAAGGACATTCGGAAGGCAGCATGTTAACTGCCATTATGGTTCTCCTTTATGATCTGCCCCTACCACACGCTAATTCAGAGAAAATTTAATTTTAAAAGCCAGAGTTCTTTAAGGAACTTGGATGAAAATGACCCTTCCTTAATGCAGTAGGCACTTCCATCCTAGTCTTTCCCAAACACCACCACAAAAAGTGTATAAATGCATAGGAGCAATAGAGTTTAAAGTTAAGGCTGAAAGTCATAAACAGTAAAGTAGCAGCCTTTTTAAGAAACTTCAAATGATGAAACAAAAACATTTTATAACCTGAAGGTAACTGGCCCTTTCCAAATGTCCCACAACATTTGATATATATTGTGTCTTGAGTTTTAACCTATTTGGTCTTGTAATCATCCTGTCATATGTAATATCAAAGGCTAGCCAGAGAAAATCAGAGACCGAGTTACTCCTCCTATGATTCTCACCTAGTTAGTCCTTGTGTAAACAATCTCAGCATGCACATTGCATTTGTGTGGTTTCATCAGAGATGAAATGCTGAGTGAGCTATGAGGTCTGGATAAAGCCTCTGCTGTATACATTTCACTCATATGATTTCTTCTTATTATGCTCTGATGTCTACTAATACTTGAACTCACAAGAGGGTAGCCATAGTCACTGCATTTAAAAAATTTTTTTAATGATGTGGAGTACAAGTCAGGATTAGGTACATACGTGATTTACATACAGGTACAGTTTGGGCCTCCCACTGGACCTCACTTTGCCTGGATTAGGCACCCCTACAGATGTGATGTGCCCTGCCCCACCTCTGGCAGTGTCCTGCTACTGCTGTTCCCTTTCTTGTAGTATTATGATAGGTGTTCAGGGTCCACTTATGAGTGAGAATGTGTGGTATTCAGTTATTTGTTTCTGTGATAGATCACTGAGTATGACAGACTCTAAATCCATCCAAAGTACAGTCACTGCATTTTTAAGAATTCTTTCCAGAATGAATCCTTTGATGGTATGAAAGAAGTGAATTGTGACTGAAAAACTCATCATCCTCATTTGTAAAATTTCTCTCCATTATGAAGTGTTTGATGAGTTAAAAGATTTCTACGTTGAGTGAAGAACTTGCCACATTCTTTACACTCGTAAGGTTTTTCTCCAGTATGGATTGCCTGATGGTTAGTTAGTGTTGAACATCGACTAAAGGCTTTCCCACACTCATTACACTTGTAAGGTTTCTCTCCAGTACGAAGTCCCCTATGATGTGGAAGGTATGCATTTTCAGTAAAGACCTTGCCACGTTCATTACTTTTGTAAGGTTTTTCACTGGTATGGATGATCTGATGGGCAGTTAGGTTTGAATGCTCGCTAAAGGTTTTACCACACTCATTATGCTTGTTAGGTTTCTTACCAGTATGAATTCTCTGATGCTTTGTAAGGTATGAATTGTGTCTAAAGGCTTTGCCACATTCATGACATTTGTAAGGTCTTTCTCCAGTATGAACTGCCTGGTGGATAGCTAGGCTTGAACGTACGCTAAAAGCTCTGCCACACTCATTGCACTTGTAAGGTTTCTCTCTAGTATGAATTCGCCTATGAACTACAAGGTGTGCATTTTGAGTGAAGTCCTTGCCACATTCACTACACTTGTAAGGTTTTTCTCCAGTGTGGGTTGCCTGATGAGTAACCAGGCCTGTACGAGCAATAAAGGCTTTGCCACACTCATCACACTTGTAAGGTTTCTCCCCAGTATGAATTCTCCTGTGACGTGCAAGGTGTCCAATTTGAGTGAAGTCCTTGCCACATTCGTTACATCTGTAAGGCTTTTCTCCAGTGTGAATTCTCTGATGCTGTAAAAGTGAAGAGATTCCACTGAACATCTTGCCACACACATTACATTTGTGAGGTTTTTCTCCAGTGTGAATTCTTCGATGTTGTGAAAGTGGTGAAAAACAACTGAAGACCTTGCCACATTCATTACATTTGTAAGGCTTTTCTCCAGTATGAACCACTTGGTGGGCAGCGAGGGTGGAACGTCGAATAAAGGGTTTCCCACATTTATGGCACTGATAAGGTTTCTCTCCAGTATGAATTCTCTGGTGGCGGGCCAGGTGCGCGCTTTGAGTGAAGCCCTTGCCACACTCATTACATTTGTAAGGTTTTTCTCCAGTATGGATGACCTGATGGGCAGCTAGGCTTGAATGCCGACTAAAGGCTTTACTGCAGTCATTACACTTGAAAGGTTTCTCTCCGGTATGAATTATCTTATGACGTGCAAGGTGTGCATTTTGACTGAAGACTTTGCCACATTCATCACATTTGTAAGGTTTCTCTCCAGTATGGATGACCTGATGGGTAGTGAGGTTGGAACGATCACTAAATGCTCTACCACACTCATGACATTTGTAAGGTTTTTCTCCAGTATGGACGACCTGATGGGCAGCTAGGCTTGAACGCCGACTGAATGCCTTCCCACACTTATTACACTGGTTAGGTTTCTCCCCAGTGTGAATTCTGTCATGAATCCAAAGATGTGAATGCCTGGTAAAACTCTTAGTAAATTCATTACATTTGTAAGATTTCTCTCCAGTATGAACTCTGTGGTGTAGTACAAATTGTGAATTTTCAGTGAAGACCTGGCCACATTTATAATATTTTCCCCAATTGTTTGCCTTTTGTTCTTGAGTGAGGAATGAAGAGTAAGTAAAATCATTCACATATTTGCTAGAAATGTGAGTTTTGACACAAGGAAGAATTTGTTGAAGTGGTGAAACTGAAGAACCATATTTGGTAGACTTTTCAACTTGACTGCATTCATAAATGTTTCCTTCATCTTGAAATATCTGCAATTCAGGCAGATGTGACTGAATGCTCACTCCAAGCTGATTTGTAATAAGCTTCTTTCCTTTATCTCTTCTTTCACGTTGATCACTTCTACTAGTGAGATTTTCTTCTTGGGTCATAAGCAATCCTTTATAATTTCCGTCATCTTCTCTCCCCTTATATGTAAAGTCTTCAATGCCATGGCTTTCATGTCTTCCCAACATCAGTGTGTGAAACACTTCTGTATTGCTCTTCTTTTTTGGTGTTAAATCCTTGATTATACATTTAGGAGAAATGTCTAGAAGACATAAAGAACCACAGGGTTCCCATTAATCATAGCATGTGAACCAATATTTCATACTGAAAAGCATAACATTACATCAAGAATAATACTTATATTAAACAGATTTGTGAAACTGCAGAAGCATAAATTTCAATAAAGAAAAGCTGGTTACAGATAATTCAAATTAATAGTAGGGAAGCCTAGTTTCAAACAACCTATGGCCAAAACACATACATGGCACAAATCTGTTAGCCCTGAAACAAGGAATTATTTTCTAACCGTATCTAAAGGCACACAACATTTGGCAAAAAGCATACGGCTAGCCGGGCTTGGTGGCTCAGCCAGTAAGCCTGTGCCTTGGGAGGCTGAGGTGAGTGGATTGCCTGAGCCCGTGGGTTCGAGACTTGCCTGGCCAACTTGGCGAGATCTCATCTCTACAATAAATCAAAAAATTAGCTGGGCGTGGTAGTGCATGCCTGTAATTCCAGCTACTTGGATGGCTGAGGCAGAAGGATTGCTGGAGCCCAGCAGGTAGAGGCTGCAGTGGCCGGGAGCGGCTACTGCACTCCAGTCTGGATGACAGAGTGAGACTCCAACTCAAAAAAAAAAAAGCATATGGCTAAATCTTAGTTCAAGAGAAAAAAATATTATATCGTATACATTTAAAAATAAATGCTAAAATACAGCATGATATATTATAATAGTAAATAACCCACAGCAAACTTATATCATAAATAATTAAAGTAGCAATTTTGAATTGCAAAAGATTAGCAACACTGAAGAAATAAAGATGAATTCAACAAAAATATTATAAAAATATTTTTTCTGACTATGTGTTATACAATTATCTATATCCATACTAGGTAGGCTGGTTGTAAGATTATCAGATGGGCATGATGGTGTATTTCATAATACATGCTTAAAAACCATCATGCTTACATTATAATTAATCCATGATAAAATAGGCAGGCAATAATTAATAAGTGCATTAAAAAAGTTATAGTTTGCCAGGTGCAGTGGCTCACGCCTGTAATTCCAGCACTTTGGGAGGCAGAGGAGAGAGGATTGCCTGAGCTCAGGGGCTCAACACCAGTCTAAGCAACATGGCAAGACCGTGTCTCTACAATAAATCAAAAATTAGTCGGGTGTGGTGGCGTGTGCCTGTGGTTACAGCTACTTGGAAGGCTGATGCGGAAGGATCACCTGATCCCAGTAGATTGAGGCTGCAGTGGCTGTGAGCATGCCACTGTACTCTAGCTGGGGGACAGAGTGAGACTCCAACTCAAAAAAAAAAAAAAAAAAAAGAAAAGAAAGTTATAGTTTATGGAGTTTTAAACAAGTCTCTCTTTTGAAAAAAAGCAAGAAGTTCTATTTCAGAACCAGCACAGAATATAGGAAGTGGAACATGATTTAAATAAGAAAAACTTAGGCCAGGCATGGTAGCTCATGCCTGTAATCCCAAGCTCTTTGGAGGTTAAGGTGGAAGGAGTGCTTGAGTCCAGGAGTTAGAGATCAGCAATATAATGACACCTTGTCTATAAAAAAAAAAAAACAACCTGTAGTCCCAGCTACTTGGGAGGCTGAAGTGGAAAGGATCACCTGAGCCCAGGAGGTTGAGGACGTGGTGAGCTGTGATCATGCCACTCCAGTCTGTGTAACAAAGTAAGACGTTGACTCAAAAACAAAACAAAATAAAAAAACTTTCTGTTATGGTGTGACATCACCAAGGTCATAGAATAGAAGGTAACCAGCTCATTATTTCCCACAACAAGAAATCTGCATCCTGACACCGTCAAAAGTCTCTCTGTACAAGCCTCAGGATTCAGGTAAAAGTTTACCTGAAATGTTGATGGAGCCCAAGACCTCAGACAGTCACATTAAGAGTACACGCTGACACCCAGATGGCTGATCCACTGGGCTTGCTCCTGGGTCCAAGTCAGAAAAACAGCCCAGTCCTCCCAGTGGCTTGGCTACAGCCCCATTTTGCCTTAAGTTTCCAATCAAAACTATCTCCAAATGGGTACAGAAGAATTGTGCATGGTAGTTAGTGCCTTGGTAGAAGCCTTATCTACCTGCTGACATTGGTCTCAGCAGTAAGCCTCATAGTTGCCTGTGGCTTTGCTCCCGCCCCCTGAGTCAAGGCCCCAGCTCAGAACTGCTCACACAAGGCCCAAAGGGAGCCTCATTCCAATATCTTGTATCCTGGGAGTCTCAGGCTCCTGATGGGCTCCCTGACCTCAGTCCCAGAAGATTCGAAGGGGACCCAGACTCAGTTCTAGTCCCTGCTGATGCAATCAGGGAAATTATTCTGTTTATGCAAGGACTTGCTGGGAGATGTGCACCACTCTGAGCCAACCAGGATTTCCAGACCAGGACTTCCAGCCTCTGCCCCAATGCAGATCCCAAGGTGGCCTTGTCTCAGTTCCAGCCTGTCCTGCTGCAATAGTGGAATTCTCCTGTCAGTGCAGGTCCTCTTGGGAGACGCATGTCCCTCTGAGCCAACAGCTCCAGAGAAGCTTGCCAGCTTCCATCTCACAGTAGATCCTGAAATGGCCCAGTCTCAGCTCCTGCCCCTCTTGCTGCATTCAGGGAACTATCTCATCTGTGTTGTGACCTGCTGGAAAATGCACACCTGTGTGGGCCAGTGAGATGGGCTCTCACCCTTGAGCCTGCACCAGTTCCTAATGGGGCACAGTTCTAGCTTCAGCCCCTCCTGCCACCATCAGATAACTCTATCACCTGTACAAAAACATGCTGGGAGAGGCACACCCCACTGAGCCAGTAAGATGGGCCCACCAGCCTCCTCCACACAGCAAATCCCAAGGTGGCCCAGTCTCAACCACAACTCCTGCTCTTACAGTCAAGGAATTACTCCACTTGTACATGGACCTGCTGGATTTCATATAACCATATAAGGCAACAAGATGGGTAGAGCTGCCCTACAATAAATTCTAAAAGGATTCTTGAAATGGAAAGAAAGGGACATTAGTGTGATTATTAACATTAATGTTGCAATTTTGGTGTATAAAACATTTACTGAAAAGACTAAAAGACAGCACCGTTAAAAATAATGGCATCGATTTGGTAAGAGATGGGCAATATAAAAATGCAAATTGTGACATAAAAAATTCAAAATGTATGGGAAGAAGGAAGTCAATGGGTACGGTTTTTTTCATTTGCTTGTTTCTTGGCTTTTTATGCAATCAAAGTGATGTTGGTATCAGTTTTAAATGACTTCTTAAAACTATAGAAGTTTTTGGTAAGCCTTATGGTAACCACAAAGCAAAAACCTATGTAGATACAGTAACAATAAAAAAAAACACAATGAATTAAAACATACTACCAGAGAAAATCACTTAACCAAAAAGGAAGACATTAAGAAAGAAGATAAGACAGGAGTCAAAAGCAGTTTTTAAAAAGTAACAAAATGACCTTACCTATTAATAATAAAAGTCCTTATCTATTAATAACATTGAAAATAAATGAACAAAATTCTCCAATTAAAAGACATACAGTGGCTGAATAAATTAAAACACAAGACCCAATTATAGTTGCTTACAAGAAACTCACTTCACCTATAAAGGCATAGAGTGAAGAGAGAGAAAAAACATGTCATGCAAATGGGAAACTGAAAAAGAGCAAGAGTAGCTATATTTCTATTAAGTAAGACTTTAAGTCAAAAAATGTAAAAAGAGACAGAAAAGGTCATTATATAATGACAAAGGGGTCAACTCAGCAAGAGGACATTATAATAGTAAATATATATGCATCCAACTCCAGAGCACCCAAATATATAAAGCAGATATTAATAGATCTAAAGGGAAAGGCAGACTGTAACACAATGATATGAAGGAACTGCCACAGCCTACCTTCAACAATAGACAGATTATCCAGGACAAAAATCAACAAAGAAACACTAGAATTAAACTATACTCTAGGCCAAATATACCTAACAGACATTTAAAAAACACTTCATCCAACTGTTACAGAATACACATTCTCCTCTTCAGTGCATAGAACATTCTCCAGGATAAACTACATGTTAGGACACAAAACAAGTCTTAGCAAATTCAAAAAAGCCAAAAGCACATCAAGTATCTCTTCTGACCACAACAGAATAAAACTAGAAAATAATAACAAGAGGAACTTTGAAAACTACAAATATGTGTTGGAGACCACTGCCCTGCTTGAACTTTGCTGAAGGCATGCTTGGCTACATGCAAAGGCATAATCATAATCAGCCAAGAATGCTCATGATGACAAAAGTCAGACAGGCATATATGCTGAGGCAAGTTCTAAAGTGCGATGCCCTTTATGCTAGGCTAAGTAAAAAAGTTATACAGTAACCACATTGTTCTACAAGCAATTGCATTATGCCTGTAAAGGGTCACATTTCATTGCTTATGGTCATAACAAGAAAGTTTCCATGTTACTGCCTATACCTTGTTTTGAGTGCTAGCTTAAACATGTCATTTGTACTAATAAAAGTCTGGTGGGTAAGAGACTGTGAGGCAAAGTGCCCCCTGGCTCCCCCACTTCTTAATTCTAAAAGGTGTCTTATAAACTGTGTTATACCATGCCATTCCTCTTCCAGGTTCCCTAATTACCCTGCAGCACTAGATGTAGCAAAGTGGTGCCCCAACAGGGACCTGAAGAGAAGGTCTGCTACCAGCAGAAAAGGTGAAGTTACAAGTGGATGGTGGCCTTGCACTCAATGAAGTTGTGACTGTGAGTACACAAGTAGAAGTTTTAAGTAAACCAGGGTAACAAATGGGGCAGAATCAGTCTTAAGAAACTAAACATTATATTCAACTGCTTAAATGTATGCTAAAGCAATCAGGGACTCAGGTTTCAGTCTAAATTAGAGGAATTGTTAGAAGCTGTAGTTAAACACAGCCCTAGGTTCCCAGATGAAGGTACTGTGGACCCAGAATGCTGGAACCGAATAGAAGAAAATTTAAAGCGGGCACATCAGTCTGGGGCTTCTCTTTCTGTTTCCATGTTTTCTATGTGGGGATTAGTTAAACATATTTTGGAATCTTTACGGAAATGTAAAGAAAGACTTATCCCCACATTAGCCCCCAAACTAACCCTTTCATTTGTGACGGGCCAAACAAATCTCCATCTGATAAAGTATGTTTCACACAGGTGGCATTAACCCCTTTACAGCTAGCTTCACAATCTGCTAGCATTGAGGATCAAACTTTTCAACCTTTCTGGTCTACCCTATGACAATTGCCACCGATCCACAAGTTTTGGGACAAAATATACACTTGCATACTCCTTCTGATTTTAAGATCCTTAAGACTCTCCATAATAGTGTGTTACATGGCTTGGAAAATATGGCAAGGCATCAGCTTCTTCCTTGGGATTGGCATATGGAGGCAAAAACTACACTTGATGGAGGGGATTATTTGATTTGGAAGTCCAGTTTGTCAGACTTTTGCCAAGAGCAAGCTCACATGAATCAGAGAAACAATGTTCACATTACTTTTGAGATGCTGGTTAAAATCGGCCCCTTGCTCAGGAGAAGCTCATTCATGTACATGAGTTGGTAGCTCAACAATTACAAGCGGGTCATATAAAATAAATTAACAGTCCAAGATAAGACATTTCACCTAACCTCTAATCAGAAGTTACTAAAAGGTTAATTCAAATTATGAATGTAAAAGGTTATCTATGAAAAAATAAAAATTAAAAAAACAAAAAGCAAAAGAAAGGTGTAAAAAGTTTGCTGGTGTATAAGTACGTTTTTGGTAAGAAAAAGGGTAAGAAAAAAAATTTTGTCTAGGAAAGGACCTTGTATGGTGGATTTTTGTCCTATAATGGAATGAATAGTTATCTGAAAGTAAAAAAAGTATAGGATAAAAATAGAGGGCTCAAGCATGTTGAAGAATGGTATAATCATGTCAAAGATGGCATGTGTAAGATTTGTGAAAAGAAATGTGTAGAAGGAATTCTATAAACAATCTAGTTTGTAAAAAATATATCTATAAGCCGGGCTCGGTGGCTCAGCCTGTAATCCCGCGCCTTTGGGAGGCTGAGGTGAGTGGATTGCCTGAGCCTGCAGGTTCGAGACCCGCCTGGGCAGCAAGACCTCATCTCTACAATAAATCAAAAAATTAGCCGGGCGTGGTAGCACGCGCCTGTAATTCCGGCTACTCGGAAGGCTGAGGCGGAAGGCTCACCGGAACCCAGCAGGTCGAGGCTGCGGTGGCCAGGAGTGGCCACTGCACTCCAGTCTGGGCTACAGAATGAGACTCCAACTCAAAAAAGAAAAAAAAAAAAAAAAATATATATGTATATATATAAATACACCAATAATATCAATCACTGATATTATGTCAAACCAGCATTATATCAAAGTAACAGTATTTTGTGGTAAAACACGAATTTGTCAACCCTTAGTAAGTAATGTTAAAAATTGGTAAAATATAATGCTTTCATTTTGTCTGAGTCTATTGGTCTATTGGTTAAATTTCATTTCTGCTAAAAGCTTTAAAATATAAAGCTTTACATCTATAATACTCTTTATACTTAAGTTATCAGCAAACATATGTCTTTAAATTCAAACTGTTAAAGGTTTATGTCAGATTAGTCACACATATGGTCATGTTAGCTACAATTTAAAAGATGTCATTCAGCCAGGCTCAGTGGCTCAGCCTGTAATCCCGTGCTTTGGGAGGCTGAGGTGAGTTTGGAATGCCCGAGTCTGCGGGTTCAAGACTCGCCTGGGCAACTTGGCAAGACCTCATCTCTACAATAAATAAAAAATTAGCAGGGTGTGGTAGCGCACGCCTGTAGTTCCAGCTACTTGGAAGGCTGAGGCGGAAGGATTGCCGGAGCACAGCAGGTCGAGGCTGCAGTGGCTGGGAGTGGCCACTATACTCCAGTCTGGGTGACAGAGTGAGACTTCAACTTAAAAAAAAAAAAAAAGATGTCATTCAGTACAAACTGCTAACAACTTTAAAATCTTCCAAAACTCTTATTAAAAACTTGTGTGCTCATGAGAATTGCTAATCCAATATACGACTGCTAATGAAACAAATGTTAATTGCATAAACTGAGTTAAAAAGAACCAAATAATTTTATAACGTATTTATTTAGAGTATTACCAATTATTCTTGTTATATTTTTATAGTCAAAAGAAAAATCTTTTTGGAACAATTTGCAGGTTATTATTTTTTTTCCACAAATACATATGACTATTTACATAAGTTTAATAAGTTTTCTTTTGTAACACTGGTTATTTTACTAAGACTCTAACTGAAATAATATTTAAAACAAACTGCTTTAGAAAATCAAAGTTTAAGTTTATCTGAGATTTCTTACAGGAAAAAGTTCCAACAAAGGCTAATTTTAAAAGGGCCTCTGTACAAGCAGGTGAAACAATTCAACATGTCAAAAATCATTGCTTGGAAGCATTTGCTGTGCTTGGTCTTCCGCAACACATTAAAACTGCTAATGGCCCTGCTCATAGTAAAGCTTTTGCAGAATTTTGTCAGACATGGGGCATTTTACATATAACTGGCATTCCATACAACCCTCAGGGACAGGCAATAGTGGAGCACACTCATCATAGACTAAATCTTCAACTTAAAAAGCAAAAGGGGCAACAGGAGGCTTTTCCTCTCCCTCTAGACTTCTCAAACAAGCTCTGCTTACTTTAAATTTTTTCACATGCAACAATCAAGGGGTGACTCCAATGGAGTGTCATTATGACAAACGTACTCCTGGTAACTCTTCACTGGTATATTGGAAAACACCAGAAGAGGATTCGAATATGGAAAGGCCCTGATCCTTTACTAACATAGGGTTGAGGATTTGTGTCTTTTCAGAAACTGCAGCTGCGCCCTTTTGGGTTCCTAGCAGTGGCATGGAGGAAGACCAGCTGACGTGTGACTTTCAGCAGATGATCCTGGGAGCTGACAGAGTGTGGAGAACCCAGGCTGCCCACCCAAGGATGTCAATGAGGGGAACTCGAGAGGTCAAGCCGAAAACCTGGGGGATTGGCCAGTCCCCAATTAAAACATGAACATGGACCATTACAGAATACTCAATGGAAGCTGGCAGCTGCCCTACAAAAACTGACTTTTTTGGAAAGCAAGTTATACTTGTACTAATAATTATGGTACTAAAGTAAGTGTTGTTCATAACAAAACCAGTTGGGTCCAAGTTTGTGTATTTGCTCCCTATGTACTTATGATGGCTAATAATATTCATATCCAACTCAATCCCACTACCCAGCTATATCATATTGAATGTAAATTGTTATTTATATCATTGTGTTAATCAGAATAATAAAAATCAATGAATTATGCTCATGTATCAGCCTACTGCAATATGGGTACCTGTAAATCTTACTGAACAGTGGGTACGAACTCCCATCTTGCAGATTCCACGCTTTATGTTTCAAAAGGTGTTACAAAGAGGAAAATGGATGATAGGCTTAATTGTTGGTGTTATTTTTATCACTACTGGAATAATCATATCTGTGGCCACACCAGCTGTGGCCTTGTCCCAAGAAGTTCAAACTCATACTTTTGTAAACAATCTTGTTCAGAACTCTTCTCATTTATGGCGTGTTCAACATATTATAGATTTGACTTTTCAAGATGAATTAAATAGTCTAAAAGATACAGTGTTTTGGATGGGTAAAAAATTAGAGACCATCCATACTCAAATGAAACTTCTTTGTCATTATAATGTTACTACCTACTGTATTACTCCTTTTAAATAAAACAGTAGTGACTATGATTAGGATAAAATTAAAGTTCATGTCTTAGGAGCATGGGGACAACATAACGCAACTTTAGATATCCTTGCTTTACAAAAGGATATATAACAACTGAGCTCTATGCAATCAGATACTTCTAATGACCAAACCATTGAAAGTATAGTGACTGGATTTCAGGCTTTTAATCCACGAACATGGTTTAAAAAATCAAGACACTATTTTTATTGCTTCTTCTATCATGGCTGTAATTATGCTTTTTTGTGCAGTCTGCAGAATCGGATTAACCAATAGGAGTCAGATGAAGGCTCTTCAATCAAAAATTACTATGACTGCCCTTATACAACAATTAAATAAAAAAGGGGGAGATGTTGGAGACCACTGCCCCGCTTGAAATTTGTTGAAGGCATGCTTGGCTACGTGCAAAGGCATAATCAGCCAAGAATGCTTGATGACAAAAGTCAGATAGGCATGGATGCTGAGGCAAGTTCTAAAGTGCGATGCCCTTTATGTTAGATTAAGTAAAGACGTTATACACTAACCACATTGTTCTACAAGCAGTTGCATTATGTCCTGTAAAGGGTCACATTTCTTTTTTTTTTTGAGTTGGAGTCTCACTCAGTCACCCAGAGTGGAGTGCAGTGGCCGCTCCCGGCCACCGCAGCCTTGACCTGCTGGGCCCCGGCGATCCTTCTGCCTCAGGCTTCCAGTAGCTGGAACTACAGGCGCGCGCTACCACACCTGGCTAATTTTTTGATTTACTGTAGAGATGAGGTCTCACCTGCCCAGGTGGGTCTTGAACCCGCGGGCTCAGGAAGGGTCACATTTCATTGCTTATGGTTACAACAAGAAAGTTTCCATGATACCGCCTGTACATTGTTTTTGAATGCTTGCTTAAACGTCATTTGTACTAATAAAAGTCTGGTGTGTAAGAGATTCGGGACCTTTGTCCTGTGAGGCAAAGTGCCCCCTGGTTCCTCCACTTCTTAATTCTAAAAGGTGTCTTGTAAATTGTGTTATACCGCGCCATTCTTCTTCCAGGTTCCTTAATTACCCTGCCGTGCTGGACACAGCATATATGGAAATTAAACAACATCCTCCTGAACAACTAATGGATCAATAAAGAAATAAGAAAGAATTAAAATCACATTAAAATGGAAACACAACATACCTACCTATGGGATAGGTACTAAGAGGGAAGTGTAAAGAAATAAACTCCTACATCAAAAATACAGAAAGACTGCAAAAAAGAAACACACCTTGTGGAATTAGAAAGTTAAAAAAATCAAACCTAAAGTTGGCAGAAGGAAAGAAGAAAGATCACAGCAGAAATAAAAGAAATTGAGACTAAAAACACTATACAAACAGTCAATAAAACAAAAAGTTTGTTCTTCAAAGGATAAGCAAAATTGATAAGCCTTTAGTTACACTAACTATGAAAAAAGAGAACACCCAAGTAAATAAAATCAAGAGACAAAAAAGGGAAACATTACAACTGGTACTACAAATATAAAAAGGATCATTACAGACTACTATGAACAACTAAATGCCAACAAATTGGAAAACCTAGAAAAAATAAATTTATGGACACAAGCAACCTATCAAAATTGAGTTATGAAGGAGCAGAAAACCTGAGCAGACCAATAATGAGTAATGAGATCAAAGTCATAATAAAAAACTTCCCATCAAAGAAACCCAAAAGGCCAGGCTCAGTGGCTCAGCCTGTACTCCCAGCATTTATAGAGGCCGAGGTGAGTGGATTGCCTGAGCCCACGGGTTTGATACCAGCCCGGCAACTTGGCGAGACCTCATCTCTACAATTAAAAACAAACAAACAAACAAAAAAGCCCGGCTCGGTGGCTCAGCCTGTAATCCCGCGCCTTTGGGAGGCTGAGGTGAGTTGATTGCCTGAGCCCGCGGGTTCGAGACCCGCCTGGGCAGCGAGACCTCATCTCTACAATAAATCAAAAAAATCAGCCGGGCGTGATAGCGCATGCCTGTAATTCCGGCCACTCAGAAGGCTGAGGCGGAAGGATCGCCGGAGCCCAGCAGGTCGAGGCTGCGGTGGCCAGAAGCGGCCACTGCACTCCAGTCTGGGCGACAGAGTGAGACTCCAACTCAAAAAAAAAACTAAAAACAAAAAAGCCAAGCGTGGTAGCACACACCTGTAGTTCCAAATACTTGGAAGGCTAAGGTGGAAGGATCGCTGGAGTCCAGCAGGTTGATGCTGGGGTGGCCGTGAGCATGCCATTGCACTCCAGCCTGGGCGATGGAGTAAGACTCCAACAAAAAAAAAACAAAACAAGAAAGTCAAAGATTGGATAATTCACTGCTGAATTCTACTAATCATTTTAAAAACTAACACTAATTTCTCTCAGACTCAAAAAAAATTGAAGAGGAGGGAATACTCCCAAATTCATTATACAAGGCCAGAATGATCCTGATATCTCAACTAGAGAAGGACACAGCGAAAAAAGAAAACTACAGGCCAGTATCCCTGATGAACATACATCTAAAAATCCTCAACAAAACACTACCAAACCAAGTCCAATAGCACATTAAAAAGATCCTAAGCCGGGCTCGGTGGCTCAGCCTGTAATCCCGTGCCTTTGGGAGGCTGAGGTGAGTGGATTGCCTGAACCCGCGGGTTCGAGATCCGCCTGGGCAGCGAGACCTCATCTCTACAATAAATCAAAAGATCAGCCGGGTGTGGTAGCGCATGCCTGTAATTCCGGCTACTTGGAAGGCTGAGGTGGAAGGATCACCAGAGCCCAGCAGATCGAGGCTGCGATGGCCGGGAGCGGCCACTGCACTCCAGTCTGGGCGACCGAGTGAGACTCCAACTCAAAAAAAAAAAAAAGATCCTACACCATGATCAAGTGGGAGTCACCAATGACGCAAGGATGGTTCAATATATGCAAATCAGTAAACATAGTATGTCACATCAACAGAATGAAGTGAAAAAAATCGCACATGATCATTTCAATAGATGCTGAAAAAGCATTTGATAAAATCCAAACATCCCTTCATGATTAAAAACCATCATCAAATTGGGTACAGAAGGAACATACATCAATATGATATAGCTCATATATGACACAACCACACCTAATATCATATTAGGTCAAGAAAAAGTGAAACAAGATAAGGATACCCACTCTCACCACTTCTACTCAACACAGTACTGCAAGTTCTAGCCAGCGCGATTAGGCAAGAGAAAAAAATAAAGGGCATTCAAATTGGAAAGAAAGAAGTAAAACTTCCCTTGGTTGTAGATGACATGATCTCATATTTTGAAAAACCCAGACTTCACCAAAAAACTTACGAATGACAAATGAATTCAGTAAACTTGCAGAATACAAAGTCAACATACAAAAATCAGTAATATTTATAAATAATAGTGATCGATCTGAAAAAGAAAATAAGGTTAAGTCCTCTACATACAAATGAGTTCAGTTCTGACAGTACATTTGTAAGTCCAATTTGTTTGGAAGCCCAACAAAGTTAACTGGGTAAACTAGCATAATTGGCTATACAGTACCAGCTACATAACCGTTGCTTTTACACTTGCGTCTGAACATCCTGGGCTTGAAATAAAGATACTGTACTACTATATTTTATTTATTTATTTTTTGAGTTGGAGTCTCTCACTTTGTTGCCCAGGCTAGAGTGCAGTGGCACACTCACGGTCACCACTCATGGTCACCGCAGCTGGAGTGCAGTAGCATGCTCATGGTCACCGCAGGTGATTCTTCTGCCTCAGCCTTCTAAGTACCTGGAACCACAGGCATGTGCCACCATATCCAGCTAATTTTTTTGATTTATTGTAGAGATGAGGTCTCGCCAAGTTGCCCAGGCTGGTCTCAAACCCGTGGGCTCAGGCAATCCTCTCACCTTGGCCTCCAAAAGTGCTCGATATAATTATAGGTGTGAGCCACTGAGCCCAGCCTACTATTGTACTCTAAGACAATATTGTAGAGTACACAAAAGCACAACCATTTGTAACAAGACACATACATGACAATGTACATCAGACACGTATACTGTAAACATGTACAGTGACTGGACATGTGAATGTATGTTTGCATCTTGGAAAGTCTGCAACTTGAAGGTTTGTATATAGGTGATTTACTGTCATTATTCATGTAAATAGAAAAACAATTCTAAAATTCATAGAGAACCACAAAAGACACTGAATGGCTAATATAATCTTGAGCAAAAATAACAAAGCTGAAGCCAACATACTACCTGATTTTAAGTTACTATTATAAAGCTAAAGTAACCCAAACAGTGTGATACTGGCATAAAAACAGACACACAGACCAAGGGAACAGAAGAGAAAATCCAGAAACAAATCCACACACTTACAGTCAACTCAATTTTCCACAAAGTTTCCGGGAACAAACAGTTAGGGAAAAAGTCACTTTAGTAAATGGTGCTGGGAAAACTTGATATCCACATGCAGAAGAATGAAATTATACCCTCATCTTTCATCATACACAAAAATCAATTCAAAATGGATTAAAAACATAAATGTAAGACCTGAATCTGTGAAATGAATATAAGAAATTGTTGGGGAAATGCTACAGGACGTTGATCTGGGCAAAAATATTTTAAGACCTCAAAAGCACAGACAGCAAAAGCAAAAACAAACAAATGGGATTACATCAACCTAAAAGGCTTTTGCACAGTAATGGAAAAAAATCAGCAGAGTGAAGAGACAGACCACAGAATGAAAGAAAATAGCTGCAAACTACCCACGTGACAAGATATCAATACATAAGGAACTCAAGAAACTCAACAACAAAAAACAAATCATCCTCTTAAAAATAGGAAGCTGGGCTCGGTGGCTCAGCCTATAATCCTGAGCTTTGGGAGGCTGAAGTGAGTGGATTGCCTGAGCCTGCGGGTTCGAGACCCGCCTGGGCAACCTGGCGAGACCTCTCTACAATAAATAAATAAAAAATTAGCTGGGGGTGGTGGCGCGCACCTGTAGATCCAGCTACTTGGAAAGCTGAAGCGGAAGGATTGCGGGAGCCCAGCAGGTCGAGGCTGCGGTGGCCGGGAGCGTGCCACTGCACTCCAGTCTGGGTGACACAGTGAGAATCCAACTCAAAAAAAAAAAAAAAATAGGAAAAAGATCTTGGTACTGTCAAATGGCTTGGCAATCACTTTGCTGGGTATATATCCAAAGAAAGGAAATAATATTATATTGAAGAGCTATCTGCACGCCCATGTTTGTTGCACCACTATTCACAATAGCCATGTTATGGAATCAATCTAAGTATTCAACAACAAATGAATGGATATAGACAAATATCGTATGTATGTTCTCACTCATATGTGGGACCTAAAAAATTGGATCCAAAAAGGGTAGAACGGTGATTACAAGAGGCTGGGAAGGGAAGGGCAGATGAAGAGAAGTTTGCTATGGGTTACAAAAATACAGTTAGAAGGAATGAGTTCTAGTATTTAATAGTACTGTAGGAAAATTATAGTTCACACTAATTTATTTTGAAATTCCAAATACCTAGAAGAATTACAATGTTTCCAACACAAAAAAAGTACAAGTTTGAAGTGATGGGCATCCCATGTACCTTGATTTTGACCATCATATATTGTGTGCAGGTTTCAAAATAACACAAGTACAGATATTGAAGTACAACTGTCATATAGCTATAAACAAGAAATTGTAGCATATCTAAAATATTTTACTGTATATCAACAAATTATAATTGTACATATGTATGGAGTATGGAATAGTCACAACATATTTATACAATGTGGAATGATGGAATTAAGTTTATTACCATATCCATCATCACAAAAACGTATGACTTACTCCTGCCGTTTAACTGAAACTTTGTATCCACTGGCCAACATCCCCTAGTCTCTGGCACCCAACATTCTACTCTCTGCTTTTACTTCTGCTGGTTTAGATTCCACATACAAATGAGAACATGCAGTTTTTGTATTTTTGTGCCTGGCTTATTCCACTTAGCAAAATGTCCTCCAGGTCCATCCATGTTGTAGCAGGCAGAATTTCCTTCCTTTGAAGGCTGAACAGTATTACACTCTCTATATATGACATAATGTCCTCACTCATTCATTCATTGGTGAACACTTGTTTGATCACATAACTTGGCTATTGTAAATAATGCTGCAATAAACACGGAGTGCAGATATTTCTTGGACATACTCATCTCAAACCTTTTGAATATAGACCGAGAAGTGGGATTACTGGATCATTTAATAAATCCATTGTCAGGTTTCTATAATGCCTGTACTAATTTACATTTCAGGGTACAAGGGTTCCCTTTTCTCCACATCCTCACCAATGTATATCTTTTGTCTTTTTGACATCAGTCATTCTGACTGGTGTGATGTGATATCTCATTGTGGCTTAAATTTAAATTTCTATAATTATTAGTGATGTGGAGGCTTTTTTCGAGAAATGTCTACTGACGTTGGTTGCCTATTTTTAAATTGGGCCATTTGTTTTCATGATGTTGAGTTCCGTTTCTAATACATTTTGCATCTTAATATTTGGATTTGCAAATATTTTCTCACAATATGTAAGTTGTCTCTTTACTCTGTTGTCTCCTTTGCTGTCCAGGAGCATTTTGGTTTTTTGGAATTCCATTTGTCTAAGTTTGCTTTTGTTGCCTGAGCTACTAGGATCATATCCAAAAATTCTGCTGAGACCAACATCATGTGGGTTTTCCCCATGATTTATTCTAGTTGTTTTACATGTTCAGACTATATATTTAAGCCTTTAACCCATTTTGAGTTGATTTTTGTATATAGTGTAAGATAGGGATCCAATTTCAGTGTTCTGCAAATATATAACCAGTTTTTCTGGCATCATTTATTGAAGAGACTGTCCTTTTTACACTGTGTGTTCATTTCACCTTTGTTAAAAACCAATTGACTGTTACATGCATGGGATCATTTCTGGTCTCTATTCTGTTCCACTGGTTGATATGTCTATTTTTAAGCATCATTCTGTTTTAATTACTGTAGCTTTGTAATGTAGTTGAAATAGGGTACTGTAATGCCTATAAGTTTGTTCTTTTTATACAAGATTGCTGTGACTATATGGAACTGCTGACTAAATAAATGAAAAATAAGTTCATTTATAATGCATGGTGATGTACAAGACAAAAGTCACACTGGCTTAAATAAATGATAGTAGAATTAAAATATGGAGACACCATTCAACTTCATAAGCTCCCTCAATAAAACTGTACCTGTCAGCCGGGCTCGGTGGCTCAGCCTGTAATCCTGCGCCTTTGGAAGGCTGAGGTGAGTGGATTGCCTGAGCCCGTGGGTTCAAGACCCGCCTGGGCAGGCGAGACCTCATCTCTACAATAATTCAAAAAATTAGCAGGGCGTGGTAACAGGCGCCTGTAATTCCAGCTACTCGGAAGGTTGAGGCGGAAGGATCGCCGGAGCCCAGCAGATCAAGGCTGCGGTGGCTGGGAACGGCCAATAGACTGTACTCCAGTTTAGGCGACAGAGTGAGACTCCAACTCAAAAAAAACCCACAAAACTGTACCTGTCATAGGTTTGAACAACAAATGGAACAAAGGTTTCACTACTGACAACAATGGCACACACAAGATGAAAAATATGGCATAAACAATAGTCAAGAGCCTCATACACATGAGGTTGTGAACTTGACCACGATGCTAAGAGAAATTCCTACACCATTGACTGCTGGCTCCAGGAAGATGCTCATTAGCATACATGATCAACACCACCACAGTGCCTTGAGAGACACTCTTGTGACACTCCTCAAAGGCCAGAATGACAACTGGAAACACTCATCAGTCAGGCACTCCAGATACTTTCTATATCAGTATCCCAGAACAGCTGACAGCTCTGCTCAGGACTTCAAGGGGCATCTCTGTATGTAGCAGGATGATGTTTAAACATATTAGTCAAAGTGTTCTCCTTCATGTGTTTTATGTTCTGTGGTAAATCCACTCTGTGAGATACTCCACAGGAAGCTATGAATAACGTAAAGGTGAGTTATCACTACAAATAAATAAATAAATAAATAAAAAATAATAGGCCATTCCTGAGGAATGTGTACAAAGGGGACTCAAAAAAAACAGGAATTATTTTTGGAGAGCAGGTCCTATGCAGTATAGACTTCCCCTACTACGTGAGTGTTCTAGGAACCCACTGGCATCAGTGTACCAGTCAGCATGGTTTTGAGAGTTGGAGAATCTTTCAGCCTATTTGCCCATTTCATGATGGGTGATTCATGAGCACACCTGCCCATGTTATACTGAGTGCTCAGCAGTTTTGAACCAAAAACAGCATGACCCCCATGCCCCACCCTTCCGATTCACCTGATCTTAGCTCCAAAGGATTTTTTTTTTTGTTTCCCTGGATGAAAAAAGTCCTCAAAGGGAAATATTTTGCCAATGTGGAAAAAATAAAACAAAAAATAGCAGAAACACTAAAAGAGGCATCAAAATTGACAAGCTCAAAACTGTCTTGAGCAGTGGAAAAAGTGTCTCAATAGGTGTACTGCATCAAAGAGTACTTTAAAGGTGACTGAAGTTTAAACATGTAAGAATATACAATCTTTTAATAAATCCCAGGTTTTTTGGCCCCCCACTTTTATATCAAATGCAAGTTTGAGAAAAAATCACGCAAACTTAAGAGAATAAGAAATCCAGAAGAGCCAAGTTTTAAAATATGGAATAGTAAGAGTGGTGGAAGAGAGATAAAAATACAATATACAGGGGTGAAATTTTGTGGGGTCTTGAGAAAGCCCACTGCATTCTTCCAACAGATGCTATGCTAAAGCTTGAAAAAAGTAAGTTACACATCCCCTTTAGGACTGGGGTCCAATGAGAGGACAGTTCTGTCAACTGTCTTTAAAATTATGCCAAGTAATAGTCCCAGAAGATCCAGCCCACTTCCTTGTTACACACACCTGAAAAACACGGCAAAAACTAAATGGAAGAAAAGGCTTGAGAGAGCATCATGAAGTTTCCAGGGTCCCAGATGCAAAGGAAGACCAGAAAGCATTCCCCATCTTGGAACCAGGTCTTCCAAGCATATGAAATGGGACATAACATGGATATCTTCAGACATCAGGACTGTGGAGGGTCAGGATTTGATCTATATGGACTGAGAACTGGGCATCAGATGGAATCAAGTATAGAAGGAGAGACTAAGAAGGAAAGTAACCTTTTCAAAAGGAACCAGGTCAGGTGTGATGGCTCACATCAATGCACCTTAGGAGGCCAAGGTCTGAGAATCGTTTAAGCCCAGAGACCAGCCTAGGAGGCATAGTGAGACCCTGTCTCCATAAAAAAATCAAAAAATTAGGCAGGCATGGTGTCATGCAGTTGTAGTCCCAGATATCTGGGAGGCTGAAGTGGGAAGATTCGCTTGAGTCCAGGAGTTAGAGGATGTGGTGAGTTGTGAGTGTGCCATTGCACTCCAGCCTGGGCAACAGAATGAGATCCCAACTGAAAAAAAAAAAAAAAAGAAAGGAACCAAAGTTATAGTGAAAGTCAGATGACAGAGTGTTATCCATGATGATGAAAACTTCCCATTTATCTGTTGGAGCTGCAACATCCCTAGAGGGTGACAGGACAAACTATGACGCAACTAGAGGACACAGTGACAAGTGGAAACAAAGACAGGTTTTCGTTCAGGGCTCACAGGATTTAAACTTGAATTTCCCACTGAACTCTCCCATTTGCAGACAGAGTTTCCATTTAATGATGCGGCTTCCTCTCTGCCCCCCTGAGCTCTTACCTGTGATCACCCCCTCGATCCATTCCCACCCTTTTGATTTTCTTGCCATTTTCACTAGGCTCTCCACAGTCCAGGGATTCCTCCCTTGCTCCAACATGGAGATAATACTCAGGTCAAAACAAGACATTCCTGAAAAGAAAGGAATACAATGTGTCAGGGCTTTTCCAGAATCTCAGCCCTATATTTATGTGGAGAGAGAGGACATTACAGATGGATCTAGAAAAACATTTCCAAAATTCATCCTCTGGAATATCTCCCTCTTCATGGTTAGGAAACACTATAATAAGTAGACATCTAGTGCTCTGCCTTGAACCACTAAATCAAATCACAGGGGTAGAAAACAGGGAACTGGACATTTTAAAAGTCTGTTGTAAGGTATTATGCATACAAAAGCTTTGAACCCCTCCAGTGATATTATCAGGAAGGGGGCAGATCATCTGAAGAAAAAGGAAGATTAACGTCCAGATTCTGCATTACAGAGACTTTCATTTCTGAGTCAACACAGCTTCAATCTCAGTTAAGCAAGTCAAGGGCTCCCAAGAGAAACACAAGGGAAAATGCAAACATACATAAGAACAGATCCTGACTTCCAGGAGAAAGTCATCCTTACCCAAGGAGACCAGGTGTCTGTAGGTCTCCAACATCACATCCTTGTATAAAGCCCTTTGAGTGGGGTCCAGGCACTTCCACTCCTCCTGAGAGAATTCGATGGCCACATCTCTAAATGTCAGAGGTCCCTGAAATGAAAAAGACATCTCAACAAAGGGCTACAGAGAGGTCTAACCTTCACATGCAAGGAGAAGAGGAGAGAACTGTAAGAACAGATTCAGCTGAAGGGAGTGGGGCTGACATATCCAGCCTGTGATTTGGTTAACATATATATTTGTTTTCTATCCCATTTTCCTGAGATACCACTCACTTGGAATCTGTGGAATGCTAAGTGTTTTCCTGTATGCTGAGAAAACAGGTGGCCAGAGGCCCCTAGATGGCTTCAGAATGGGGGCTGGTCACCAAAATCCAAGGCAGAGATTAGAGGGCTGGGACTTTCAGCTCTGGTACCCAAACTCCCAAGAGGAGAGAGGGGCTGAAGTTTCAGTTGATCACCAGTGACCAATGATATAAGCAACTGTGCCTACATGAAAATCCAAAAGGACAGGGTTCAGAGGAGCTTCGGGATAGGTAAACACATGGAGGCCCCCGCAGTGAGGCACTCTGAAAGAGGGCATGAAAGCTCAGCACCCCTTTTCCCATACCTTGCCCAGTAGATCACTTCCGTCCTACTGTTCATCTGTGTACTGTATAATACCTAGTACAAAAAAAAGGTATATCTATGTAACATGTTTCCCTGCATTTTGTGAGCCTGTCTAGAAAGTTAATCACACTGAAGGGGTTCAGGGGAATCCACAATTTATATCTGATCAGTAAAAAGCACAGGCCACAATCTGTGTTTGCAACCAGCAATGAAGAGTGTGCACTATGTGGGATTAAACCTTCAACCTGTGAAATCTGATTCTATATCCAGATAGATAATATCAGTATTGAATTGAACAAAAGGGGCAGGGTGTACACTTTGGGAGGCCAAGACAAGAGGATTTGCTTGAGCCCAGGAGTTCAAGACCACCCTGGGCAACATAGTTAAGACCTTGTTTCCACAAAAAAATCAAAATAAATTAGCTAGGCATGGTGGCAAGTGCCTGTAGTCCCAGCTTTTCAGGAGGCTGAGGTGGAAGGATCAACTGAGCCCAGGAGGTCGAAGCTGCAGTGAGCCATGATTATGCCACTGCACTCCAGCCTGGGCGAAAGTGAGATCCTGACTTAAAAAACAAACAAAAAACCCAGCTGCAGAAGTGCTTGCTTGGCATTTGTGTGGGAAATCTCAATACATCTGGTATCACAGCAGCAATCTGAGTTGTGAGAGTATAGAAAGAAAACCTCACTCAGTGCTTAAACACTTTAAGGTATTTTTTAACAAGTTATGTGACCATAATTCTATGTTATTTACTTTTCCCTAAGAGGTTATGACATCCTCTAAATCAGTATGGATATCTCAGTTTTGTGGACAATACAAGAAATACACAAATAAAAACCCAACATAAGCTTATATCTGTAGAAGTGTTAGGTACAATTTTTGACACTCCAAATGATATTCAGTAACTAAATGAGCTAAAGATACCAAGTGGTATCTTCAGAGATGACAACGTCCACAGGTTAGAGGGCTGGGACTTTCAGCTGGGCATGGTGGCTCACATTTGTAATTCCAGCATTTTGTGAGGCTGAGATGGGTGGACTGCTTGAGCCCAGGAGTTCGAGATCAGACTAGGCAACATAGTGAGACTTTGTCTCTAAAACAAACAAACAAACAAAAAAGGAAAAAAAGAAACATAGGTCTAATGTAAAAACTATGGATGGCAGCAGTAGCAATGACTGACCTTTCTGAATACTGACCACATACAAGGCATTATTCTATTATTCTAAGGGCTTTTCTTGTACTAACTCGCATGACAATCTAATAGTTCATGAGAGAAAGATCTGTTCCTATCTTACTAGGAGACAACTGTGTTACAGAGTCGCTAAGAAACTTGTCTCAGGTCCAGGAGCACCCAAGCCTTTAAGAATCAAAATGAAATCTAAAGAATCAAAGAATTTAAACAGAAATAACATCAAAAGCAAATTTTTTTTTTTAGAGATGAGGTTTTGCTCTGTCACTCAGGCTAGAGTGCAGTGGTGTAAGTATAACTCGCTGCAGTCTCAAGCTCTTGGCCTCAAGTGATCCTCCTGCCTCAGCCTCCCAAGTAGCTGAGACTACAGGCACCTGCCAATGCATCTGGCTTCACAAGTAAATTGACAGTAGGTGACGCAATTGAGAAAAGTTAAAGTAAGTCCAAGGGTAACAACATGGAACTGCATAAAAGGTCATTGTAAACACACACATTTATTTAAAAAAAAAGCCGAGCGTGGTAGCACACACCTGTAGTTCCAACTACTTGGAAGGCTAAGGCAGAAGGATCTCTGGAGCCCAGCAGGTGGATGCTGGGGTAGCCGGGAGCATGCCACCGCACTCCAGCCTGGCCACCAGAGTGAGATTCCAGCCTGGGCACCAGAGTGAGACTCCAACTCAAAAAAAAAAAAAAAAAAAAAAAAAAAAAAAATATATATATATATATATATATATACACATATATATATATACACACACACAAAACTTATTTCAAGTGAAGGTATGTCTTTGATAAAAATCATGGGCTTATGCAGCCATACACTCAAGCACACACATCACATAAACATAGAGTTAAAATAAATTACATAATAGGAGCTATGTCCCACTGACATTGTTTTCAATGATTTTAAAATTATCACTTTTGCTCACATGCATCTCAGCAAGTTGGGACAATGTAAATGCATAAATTGTACTTAATTTAATTTATAAACACTATTGTACAGTCAACTATCTTGAAAGGCACAACATAAAAGTACCATATAGAAACTTGAGCTCCAATCTCTATTAAGTGTACATACCCCAAAATATAGATACAATTTTATCCAGTCAAACTTAGGTACTTAAGCATTAACAAAACCCAAATGGAGTTTATTAGTTTATTCCCCTAATAAAACCATAACATACGACTGAAAAACGTTTGAGTATTATACCATAATTGAATAGAGTTAGATGAAAAATATGTTTAACGGCAGTGTTTACCTCAGGAAATTATTAGATGATTAAAATTGGACCAGAAAGAAAATCTGTAAACAAAACCAAAAAATAATACCTAACATTAGTGACAAAATTTCACCAAACATCATGATCACCAGTAAACGCTGGACACACTTCCTCTAATATGGAGAAAAGGGGGCTGGCCAGGGCTCCAGTCAAACACCACTGGACAAGATAGCTGAGCAGGGATCAGAAAAAAAAAGATCAAAAAAGAGGAAAAGAGTGGAAAAAAGGGGGGTGAGGGGATGGACAGGGAAGAGAGCAGAGATCTGCATTTGTTAAAACTAGCAGATGACGACTGCAATCGAGGAGAACAGTCATTTAAGCATAAGAACCAATAATATAATGAAAACAATCCTCCTTATTTAGTAGCTCTAATTACACAAAAAATGACACAATCCATATTTCCAATAGGAAATATACTATGGCATCTAATTAAAATACATTTCCAGACCTATGTAAAGAAATTCCAAAGACTGAACTGAAGTGATGTCAATAAGACAGAGAAACAGTTAAGTCCTAAACAATACTTCCATCTTGAAGACACCCATTTAATAACAATACTTGGTTCAACTGCCTTTGTAAGAAACCTAGAAACAGCTTAAGTTGGAACTCTTAAAAAAAAGCTGGGTGTGGTGGCTCACGCCTATAATCCCAGTACTTTGGGGGGTGGAGGCGAGAGAATTGCCTGAGCCCAGGAGTTTGAGACCAGCTTGGGCAACACAGCGAGAGCTCATCTCTACAAAAAAATCAAAAATATTAGCCAGGCATAGTGGTGTGTAACTTTACTCCCAGCTACTTGGGAGGCTAAGGCAGAAGGATTGCCTGAACCAGGAGGCTGAGGCTACAGTGAGCCTTGATTGTGCCACTGCACTCCAGCCTAGGCAACAGAGTAAGACCCTGACTCAAAAAAAGAAAACTTGATATACCACAATGAAACATTCACTGAAGAATTTTTATTAAATCCCCTAATGATATAGAAATGCAATTCCTCAGGACTCATACTGACTCTGTCCACAAAATCAAGAACAGTGGTTGAGATGTGAGGGAGGGTAGAAGGTTTGACAGGAAAGATGCTCTGAGCAGTATGTTTGTAATTTTACTATAAAACAAATACAAGGGGGACCCCCAAAAAATCCAGGAATTATATTTTGGAGGCAAGACCTTTACTTACAGTACAGGTCTCCCCTCCCCCGAGATAAGTGTTCCAGGAACCCATTGGCATCAGTGCACTAGCTTGTGCTGTCGTGAGAGGCTACCTTCAGCTTCAGTGAATTTGTTTAGAGATTCTTTCAACATGTTTGCTCATTTCATGATAGGTGACTGATGAGCCACCTGCCCACACTGCCCTGAGTGTTCAGAAGTTTTTGACCAAAAATGACATGTCCCCCATGCCTCACCCTCCTTATTCACCCAATCTCACCCCGAGGGACTTTTTTTGTTTACCCAGATGAAAAAGTCCTCAAAGGGAAACGTTGGTGGAAAGGTGAAACAAAAAACAGCAGAAGCACTAAAAGAATTGACAAGTTTGACAAGTACAGCTGGGTACAGTGGCTCATGCCTGTAAACCCAGCATTTTGGGAGCCGGAGGCAAGAGGATTGCCTGAATTCAGGGGTTTGAGAGCAGCCTGGGCAACTTTGGGAGACCTCGTCTCCACAATAAATCAAAAAATTAGCTGGGCATGTGGCACATGCCTATAGTTACAGCTGTCTGGAAAGTTGAGGTGGAAGGATCACCTGAGTCCAGCAGGTCGAGGCTATGGTGGCCATGAGCGTGCCACTGCACTCCAGTCTGTGCAACAGAGTGAGACTAGACGTTGGGAGCCAGCCGTGGAGGCCTGCCTGAGCGTTAGGGATCCAGGCGGGCTGCGGACCTTGAGACCACCAGGCTGGTTCAGGAGCTGAAGGCCCATTCCCTCCTCCTTTCTTTGTTGTTTAGCGTTACCCACTGGCAGGGACTTTTATGATCTAAGCATGAAGTTCTGAGAATATGACAGGCATGGCTGACTCTAGGGATCCAATGTTCCCGTTTCTCACAGACTGCGGTTTCGGTTTTAAACTTAACACAGGTCAAACTCAGATCACATTTGGGAGCCTTATACGTGATACAAGCTTCTTTATAAGATTTAAAAATATATTTGTAGAATTAGTATATACATTTAGAGAGTTGCTTCCAGCTTTAGATGATTATCTAGGGTTACCAGAAACGGCCCAGCACGAACTTTGGGCTGGGCCACATCCCTACGGGCCCAGCGTCCATTTTGGGCTGGGCTGCATTCTTTTTTTTTTTTTTTTTTTTTTGAGTTGGAGTCTCACTCTTTCGCCCAGACTGGAGTGGCCACCGCAGCCTCAACCTGCTGGGTTCCGGTGATCCTTCCGCCTCAGTCTTCCAAGTAGCTGGAACTACAGGCCCGCGCTACCACACCCGGCTCATTTTGATTTATTGTAGAGATGAGGTCTCACCAAGTTGCCCAGGCGGGTCTCGAACCCGCGGGCTCAGGCAATCCACTCACCTCAGCCTCCCAAGGCGCGGGATTACAGGCTGAGCCACCGAGCCCGGCTGCTGCATTCTTTTAATACGGTTCTTTAGTTACAATTAGTGTAAGTTTTTTCTACTTATAGTAGAAACTGAATTCATAGAAAGTATTTTAGAATAGGTCATGCTACGTCAGGGAATTATGTTAGTCCAAGCATGATCAAACATGATACCATAAGGTTTTATAAGAATACAACTAACTTTTGAAATTTCATTGTTCCCACCTTCTACTAATTGTGATTTTGGCTTTAGTACAATTACAGTTTGTGTTTGGGTTTATTTTAGAAGCTTTATTGCTGATGATCAGCCTTATATATCAGGATTAGGAATTAGAAACTTTTATAGAAATTAAGATAGATACATAGGATTTTAGAATAGCCATTTTGTTAAGAGATCATAATCAATTGTTCCTGGAAATGGCCCTGCGTGATCTTTGGACTGGGCCACATTCTTTAGGAACTGGTCTGACCTATAATTAAGAGTTTTTTATAGTACAGGTAAAGTTAGCACAGAATAGAAAGGTATTAGGATTTAAGTCAGTTATTAGGTGTTGGGTATGCATAAGTTTTAGAAGTTATTGACTATTCGGATTTTATGATATTAAAACTGTTGTACTGCTTTTGAGGAACATAAACGAAGCATAAGGAACAGTGAGATAATTTTGGGATTGTCCTTCCTCATGCTTGGGGAAAACGCCTGGTGGGCGGGGACGCCCTGACCCACCTGGCTTTGTGTTCATGTAAAACTCTTGTGATCTGATTGGGGTCGTCCTTCCTCATTCCTAAGGAAACACCTGGTGGGTGGGGGACGCCCCTCACCTACCTGGCTTTGTGCCCACGTGAAAGTCTTGTGATTTAACATGTGAAAGTTTGGGATAAAAGACCCACGGCTGGTCCCAATAAACGGCTTCTGCTCATTTCACTGAACAGTTGTTCGCTTTCTTTCTTTCTCTTTCTTCCTCTTTATATCTATGCCTCCATCTTGCTTTCTTTTAATATCTATCCCTACTATAGAATCGGCTTCTGCACTAGACAGAGTCCAGTCTCTTTCTTCCCTTCTACTCTCCCAGAATATTTGCCGACGCTGCCCCACCTTCCAGGGACCCTCTAAATCTCTTTTGGGGGGCTGGCCCCCCATAACTAAAAAAACAAAAAAGAGGATTTGAAGAGTTCTAGATACCTTATACACGTAGTTCACAATAGGGTTCGCGTTTCTATGAGAATCTAATTCTGCCACTAATATGACAGGAAGGCAAACTCTGCTTACTGTGCTGCTCACCTTCTGCTGTGTGGCCTGTTTTTTAACAGGCCACAGACTGGTACTGGTGCACAGTCCAAGGGTTGGGAACCCCTGGTCTAATGGTAAAAAAGTTCTGTTCCTATGTCAGAAAAATGATAAGTATTCCCACTAAAACATCTGTTGCAGGAAACATCACATTATTTGAGGTATGATTTCCTGAGAATGCTTTAATGAATCTCCTGCTGATTGACATTTAGGTTGATTTCATATATTAAAATGGATGGTGGAATAAAACACCCTGTATTACTGATGTCTGCCTTAATTTTCCATCCCACTCCCAGTTATTTGGAGTTGGAAACACAGTGACTCACTTATTGGAAAGATTTCTTTCCCCTTAGTGCTTTCATTTTGCAGCATTTACTAGGTCCTTGTGCACATGAATATGTGACTTCCATGTGCAGCTCCTCTAATCCTGGTGTAGAGAGCCCACAGTGCACCTAGGCGTGGCCCCTAAACAACCCTGCTGCCCAACAGCTCTCACACCACGGGGTCCGTACCCCATCTCCATCCACGTCTGGTGTGAGCCCTCCCCAGGACTATGGCCCATGGAGCCTCCTCGCAAGTTCACGTCACCACTTGGTCACGGGGAGATGGAATCTAAGTGGAGACAAGAGGAACCGAGGGAAAGCAGGGGTGAGTGTGAGCAGACACAGCAGGCAGGACGCGTCAGACCCAGAGGGGATGAGCAACTCCAATGCCTGGCATTTCAGAGAGGAAGGAAATGGCAATCCACCGAGAAGGTCGCTTTACCTGAGAGAGAGCCATCCCTGATGGCTTTTCTTGACTTCTCCTTCTCTTCTGGGCTTCTTCATGCACCATGAGGTTTTAGATGTCAACCCTGGATGGCAAAAACATGCTGCTCATTGCTCAGAATCAACATACCCCTGTCCTGTGCCACAACCACACACACAGGGAAGACCTCACCCTGTGGAAAGATGGTCCTCTGCTGCCCACTGCACCAGGGGGACACAGGGACAATAAACTCTTACAGGAATAAATGAATCTTATTCCTTTCTTCAGAACCTGCTCCCCTCCTGGGGACGTTCACATACTCGCTGCAGCAGTGGTAATTTGGGCTGGCTTGAGCTCCCCCGCAGGGCACAGACCCGGCCCTGACCAAAGAGCACAGTATCACCTCACCTCTCTGGGGATCACAGGGTACCTCAGCCCTCATAATGGAGGACACAGATTAGAATCAACTTTAAATAACATTAAGGACAAGCCCCAACCTATTTGAATGAAAGTTTCTGGGAAGGGGGCACAAGAGATGATTCTACAAAACTCTAATGAGAAAACAGAATCGCTGGGCTCGGTGGCTCAGCCTGTAATCCCGCGCCTTTGGGAGGCTGAGGTGAGTGGATTGCCTGAGCCCGCGGGTTCGAGACCCACCTGGGCAGCGAGACCTCATCTCTACAATAAATCAAAAAATCAGCCAGGCGTGGTAGCGCATGCCTGTAATTCAGGCTACTCGGAAGGCTGAGGCGGAAGGATCGCCGGAGCCCAGCAGGTCGAGGCTGCGGTGGCCGGGAGCGGCCACTGCACTCCAGTCTGGGCGACAGAGTGAGACTCCAACTCAAAAAAAAAAAAAAAAAGAAAACAGAATTGAGCTCCACTCAGATAGGCAGGGCCAGCACAAACCTCCCACCTTCTGGCTCTGCTCTCTCCCTGGGGCCTTGTGGTCACCAGGATCCATAAAGTAGAAGGCCAAACAGCAAAAGAAACCTGTTGAATAGGCAATATAGAGCACAGGTGGGGATGAGGGTGTGACTGGAATGTTCAACAGGGAGACATGGGGCGGCACAGAAGTCCCCACTGAGAGAGTGACTGAACAAAGACCTGGGAAGGAAGTGTGTTTACACCTGCAGCTGAAGGACCAGAGTTATAGGCAGAGGGACAGCCCAAGTGAAGGCCCTGAGGCAGGAGAAACCCTGGCTCCAGGAAAAGAGAGGCCTGTGTGACTGGAGCAGAGCTAGCAAGGAGGGCATAAGAGAGGTCAGACGAGTCCTGGGGGAGTAGATCAAGGTGGGCCAGGGCTTCATACATTCTTCTCCAATGCCTCAAAAGAATTTTAGAAATGATGTATTTCCTAACCCCTTTCAAGTAAGCATGTAAATTTTTCTTTATGTTTATAAATTAACATACTTATACTGTAATATCTTACATATTTTAAATATATAAGAAGTTCAGCTAGGCCCCAGGAAACACAGGCTGGCCCTCATTTAAGATGTCCTGGGCAGCAGGAAATGCATTTGGGGAGTTCAGGAAGTCACTCCTGAACACATGAAGGGGGAGATGCCTGTTAGATGTCCCAGAAGAGTAGGCGGGACAACTGGACACAGGATTCTGGAGTTCAGGGGAGAGGTTTGCAGGGGAAATGGAGACATGCAGAAGAGTTAAAAGCCAAGAGATGAGATGATAAGGAAAGGCAGTGGGTGTGGACAGAGACGAGAAGAGGTTCCAGGACTGAGCTGTGGGTTACTCCACACTCAGAGAACAGGGAGATCAGCAGACATTAGTAGGGGCAAGTGTGAAGTGATCGTGGAGGTGACAAGAACATGAAAATAGTTTTGTAATGTCCTCAAATCCAGGAAAACAGAAGAAAAAGCGATCAACAGTGCTACAAGCTCCTGATAGAAAAAGAAAGATGAAGACAGGACATTTAATATTGGACTGAGAAATGGGGAGTTCACTCGTGACTCTGACTAGAAAATACCAGTGAGATGCTGGATATGAAATCTCGACTGATCAAATGGGAATTTAAGACAAAGTAAAACAAAGTAAAAAATCTTTGGTGTACTATGCTCCTAAATGTAGCACAGAAGGGAAAATTTACTAGAGCGTTTTGTTTTAAAGATGGAAGAGTAGAAGGAAAAAAAAGGCTTTATTTTGTTCGTGTCTGTGTTTGAATGAATGTTACAGTAATACCCCTACATATGAACCTTCAAGTTATGAACTTTAACGACACACACTTGAGTTTTTTAATGTATTATTTTTCTCTACCAGGTGTCAGTATAGCCTGTTAAATACATATAGTACTATATATCCGGTTGTGTTAGTTGGGTACCTAGGCTTACTTTGTCTGACTTAAAACAAATTGGACTTATAAATGTGCTCTTGGAAGGGAACTTGTTTGTATGTTGGGGACTTCCTGTATCTCCATCTGGGTACACTGAGCAAAATAATTCCTAGAAGGTAAAAATGATGACACCACGGAGGCAGGATGCCATACTGAGTGGGTCTGGCACGTGGGGCACAACTGCAGGGTTAGCAACAGCCAGACGCAGGGGCAACCAATTCCCAGTCACTACTGGGTAGACATCACAGACACTGAGACAGATGGGTGGGCAGGTTGGAGGTCTCTCCCCTTTTGCTGTCTGAGATGGGCAAAAACCAAAATGGTCACATTGCTCTCACACTCAACACTGAATACTCCACCCGTAGTCACCAAAATGTGTGTGTATATATGTGTGTGTGTGGTATTCCTACACTGACCAGTTCTCCAGTGGACTCCCAGCTGGGGGGAGGTCCTACAACTTAACTCAATCCTAACACTATCTACAGGATAACATCAGATCCCACAGCTTAAGAGCTCAGACCCATAAGACTGCCCCTTACTTCAGACGTGGTAAGGAGCAGCTATCTGTCATCTATACTTCTAAATGACCTGATAAATACTGTGCTTCTCTTAACTCTCCTCCACTCTGATGAACTCGCTAGGACGACTCCTCCATCTGGCTGTTCATCTGCATCCCTGTAATATCCTGTAACAAACAGTAAACTGAGTAAGTTGTTTCCCTGAGCTCTGTGAGCTGCTCTGGGAAATCAGTGGTACCCAAGGAGAGGGTCATGGGAATCCCCAGTTTATACCTAGTCCGTCAAATATTGAGGTCCCAACCTAGGGCTTGGCATCTGAAGTGTCAGATTGAGTCAAATATAGGACACCCAGTTGACATCTGATGGGAGAAAGGGTTGCTGGTGGTGAAGAACGCTTACACATTTTGATGATCAGCAGTGAAGTATTGTGTGTCGAGTGTCCCCTGTTGTAACAGGAAGAAAAATACTTTGATTTTTCCTCCCATCTGATACTCCACTCCACACCCTCCCCCAATCCAAGAAAAGGGAAGGAAGCGACCCACAACCCAATGAGTCAAGTCACTGTCCTTTGGATGAACAGGGACTGCACATGGAAGCTAGCTTTTGATGCCAAGAATTACAGAGTGTACCAGTTTTAAAGACATGGGTTTTGTAATTCTAATCTTCATCAGTATATTTTAAACAAATCTTAAATTTGCTAGATGATGAGAGAAACCAATATACCACAGCTTAATAGTCACATCCAATCATCTCACCCCTCACCTGGATCAGGGTCCCCTCTTCCTTCATTATTTTTCCCTCCGTCACCCTGTATATCTCTCTCATTCCCATCTACTCTCTCTAGCTGTTTTTCTTTTCTGTTTCTCCCTGGTTCTGCCCCTCATTTTGTTCTCCTCTCTCTCCTGCTCTTTCTCCCCTTCTTCCCTCTATTCCTTCTCTTCCACCCATTTTGATTCATTCTTGTAACTTCCTGCATCTCTGGTTCCTCTTTCTCCCCAATCTTTCGATTGTCCCTAATCATATATTTTTGCCTTTTTCCTCCCCAACCTCTGGTCTCCCTATAAATTCCCTCTTCCCTGTTACACTCCCTGGTCCCCACTCTCTGGCACCCCCAGATCCCTAGGCTTCTTCTCTGCCATGCTTTCCCTTCGCTTTCCTTGTCACCAGCTGTCCCCTCTCATTGTCCCAGCACGACGCTGCTCTTTCTACTGTGGCTCCAAATCATTCCTCCTCTCCCCTTCCCCTACTTTCTCTGAGGGTCCTTCCCCACCCCCGCCCACAGCTGCCCCTCTCCCTATCTTGCTTCCCTTCATCTCTCTAGAGATCCGGCTTTTCTCTAAATATCTCCTTTTTCTCTACATTTCTCTAGTTACTTTTCTCACCCTGTTCCTTCTTTCCCTGCTGTTGTCTTTGCAAATCCCTCACTCATCCTCTACTTTACCACCTGTTCACACATCTCCTTCATTCTTCTTTTCCTTTTCAGTTTTTCTATGCTCCTCCCCAGTCGCTGTCTTCTTCGGAACCCCTTTCTCACACATTTACAGGAAGAAGGATGGGCTAAGAGTCCCGCCTCCTGGAAGAGCCGCATTTCCCCCCCGGGGGGGTGCTACAAGGCAGGTAAGAGCACTGGGTGTTATTATACAAGACAGTCCTAGCAACGCGGCATCCGAGGACTCGGTGACCCTTGAAGGGGAGGCCTGGGGAGCAGAAGGACCAGGTCTGGGGGGGGGGGGGCGGTCGGTCTCTTAGGAGAGGGGAGGGAGCTGCAGAATCCAGGACCACATGGAAGACGCGGCCTCTCTCGGATTGAGGCTGAGGCGCTGCCTCCAGGAGCGAGGCTTGGGGGACCGGACAGACCTGAATCCACCTCGCAAGTGACGACTTTGAAAGGTGCGGAGAGGGAGGAGAGGTCAGGAAAGGGTGCCAAGCCTGGAAGAAGACGCGGAAGGCCGTGGTGACGTGGCCCGAAGGCAGAAGGACCAGCCTCAGGGGGATTTGAACCCCGAGGAAAAGCGACTCCCGGACCCACAGCGCGAGGTCTGAGTTTACCTGGGGTGGAGGGGGTGGTGCGGGGATTGTAAGGTCCGTAGCGACCACGGGCACCGGGCATGGAAACGGAGGACGAAGACGCGCAAGTCTCGTCTAGCTACACGGACACTCACGCTCCGGTCGCCCTTTTTCACTCTGCGCGATCCGCTTCCGGGACTGCAGGAAACCGCGCGCGCAGGCGGAGAAAAGAGTCCGGGAGGCCTGGGGGTGTGGCCGGGGCGGGGCGTGGAGGCAGGCGGGGTTCTGCGGAAGGACAGCGTTAGGGGCGGTGCCGGACGTGAGAGAGGCGGGGTCTGCGGAAGGACCGCGGGAGGGGCGGGCCTGGGCGAGGAGAGAGGGAGGGCTGCGGAGGGGGCGGGGCCGGAGCTGAAGGGGCGGAGCCTGAGCTTCCCTCCGCTTTGCTGCCGGACGCCTCGCTTTATAGAGTCTTTCTAATGTTTCAACAGTTTTAAGGTAAAAGCACAGAGTTGAGTGGACCACTTAGGCTGGAAACCAAAGTTTTCCTCTTACCACATTTAAAGTGGTTTATCTAAAAACTATTTTGCCCTCGGATTGGATCTAATCCTGCTATTGAGACTGGTGCATTCAGGGTTTGGGAACTGGGATCTCGGTAGGGGGGATTCACCTTGAAGTGGGGATTGGATCCCGGAAAGTTTCTGCAATTCAAATTAATTCAGGCAGTTTGACTTAAAAAGCCCTGAAATTATCTGTGATGGTTATGCAAACTAGAGTATGAAGGTCTGCCTGGGAGGAATGTGATCTTTACTGACACCAGGGAACAGAACCTCCTTTCCATTTCCATTCCCCATTCGTCCTAGTGGAAGAGTCAACACTGTGCTCAGTTGCAGCGACTTTCACAGGAAGTAGACCTGGGATATGGACCCTGAGAGCCTTAAGTTGGCGATAAATTAAACCACACAGCTGTTGCCTTCGGACAAACAATAACTTTTAAAAATAGAAATATATTGTTATTCTGTTCTACACTTTGAGATAAAACATTCTTTACATCCTAATGTGCTTAAGTCAATAATGTCTAAATACAGTGTAATTTCAGGTTCACTTTACGTGCATTCTGAAGGTAAACTGACATTTGTTTTATTTAAAAACTGTAATCTATTTTAGATCTTCTCTATTTTCTATCACCTCATTTTCTGTCAGATGTGAATACCAAAGCCTGGGAAATATTCACCAGAAGACATTTGGATTTATTTTCACCTAAATAAATAATTTTGCAGTATTTGGGGGGAGCGGTATGGGGGTGGGGGTGGGGTGTCTTTCTTTGTTGCCCAGGCTGTTCTCCATCCTCCTGCCTGGGCCTTTCAAAGTGTTGGGATTATAGGCATGAGCCACGGCGCTGGCCAGTTTTGCAATGTGTCTAAGGGTATTTGTTAGGGAAGTTATTCTCTTTGCTATAAACCCTAAAGATGATTAAAAACTAGATTATTGAATTTAAATAATCTCATTTTTTCCAGCAATAATTTTATGGCAATATCTGTGAGTTAACATCTACCATGAAGTATGTTTCTCTTACATCCCTAAATATGGATGATTTCATCCATCTAGAAGTGGCAAACAGTTGGTTATGCCTATGTGGAAAATATTTGCATATTTAAAATACTTTCAATCTAAAAGAGAATTTCCTGGTGTCGCCTGCCGATAAATATCAGAAGATATATCAGCACATTTTTATTTTTATTTTTAGCCCCACCTATTTTTTTATCTTTTTGAGTTGGAGTCTCACTCTGTTGCCCAGGCTGGAGTGCAGTGGCACACTCACGGACACCCCAGCATCAACCTGCTGGGCTCCGGCGGTCCTTCGGCCTCAGCCTTCCAAGTAGCTGGAACTACAGGCGCGCACTAACCACACTTGGCTATTTTATTTATTTTTTATTTTCTTGAGTTGGAGTCTCATTCTGTCACCCAGACTGGAGTGCAGTGGCCGCTCCCGGCCACCGCAGCCTCGACCCACTGGGCTCCGGCGATCCTTCCGCCTCAGCCTTCCGAGTAGCCGGAATTACAGGCGCGCGCTACCACGCCCGGCTGATTTTTTTGATTTATTGTAGAGATGAGGTCTCGCTGCCCAGGCGGGTCTGGAACCCGCGGGCTCAGGCAATCCACTCACCTCAGCCTCCCAAAGGCGCAGGATTACAGGCTGAGCCCCCGAGCCCAGCTTTTATTTATTTATTTATTTATTGTAGAGGTGAAGTCTCGTTTTGCCCCAGCTGGTCTCACCTTGACCTCCACTCGCCTTGGCCTCCCAAAGTGCTGGGATTACAGGCTGAGCCACCGAGTTCAGCCATCAGCACTTTTTTTTTTTTTTTTGAGTTGGAGTCTCACTCTGTCGCCCAGACTGGAGTGCAGTGGCCGCTCCCGGCCACCGCAGCCTCGTCCTGCTGGGCTCCGGCGATCCTTCCGCCTCAGCCTTCCAAGTAGCCGGAATTACAGGCGCACGCTACCATGCCTGGCTGATTTTTTGATTTATTGTAGAGATGAGGTCTCGCTGCCCAGGCGGGTCTCGAACCCGCGGGCTCAGGCAATCCACTCACCTCAGCCTCCCAAAGGCGCAGGATTACAGGCTGAGCCACCGAGCCCGGCTCAGCACATTTTTAAAAGTTGTAGTATCTAGGATAGATTTTGGGATCTCAACAAGGTAGATTATTGCTAAGACAGAAGTTTCAACATGAACTTCCATAATCAGAAGCAAAAAAAGAGTTGATCATAGAGCTTTTTATTGAACTTAGAACAGCAAAGTTATGATAGTCCAATTATAGGTGAAAGTTATTAATCTGTTGTTTATATGGAGTTAAATTTTTCAAGGAAGCAAAATAGATTTTACTTTTATTAGTAAAAACAGATCTATATACATTTTTAATAAAATTGTAGCAAAAATGTCAGCACTTAAATGTGAATCCTACTCAAGATCATGCTGTACTGGTTCCTGGTTCTTTCTCTCTCTCTCTCTCTCTTTTTTTTGAGTCAGTCTCACTCTGTCATCCAGTTTGGAGTGCAGTGACACGATCATGGCTCACTGCGGCCTCAATCTCCTAGGCTCAGGTGATTCTCCCACCTCAGCCCTCTGAGTAGCACGCTGCCAAACCAGCTACTTAAAAATTTTATTTTGTAGAGACAAAGTCTTGCTATGTTGCCTAAGCTGATCTCAAACTCCTGGGCTCAAGTGATCTTCCTGCTTTGGCCTCCCAAAGTGCTGGGATTATGGGTGTGAGCCACTACACCTGGCCTATACTGGTTCTTTTGATTAATCTCTCCTCCCTAAGATGAATTTTTTTCATCATTCTTTACTATACAGCAAGCTATTGGCATGCAATGGAGAAGATGGCCACCATTTCTTCTCACTAATTCTACCACATAAACAGTCCCTACTAAACTATTACACTGCTCCCATAAAAATCTCAGTCTCCTAAGGTCTTGACCTATTCTATTTCACCATCTTTTAGTAGGGCATTCCTTTTCCATAACCCAGTGACCCACTGTGTGCAGGTTTCTGTGAATGCAGTAAGCATGATGACTTCATGCTTTTTTTTTACATTATTTGCATCTTCTCTCACATGCTCTCTAATTCAGATAATATTTAATGTTAAAAAGCAGTACTCTTGTCCTCATAAGAAAGATGCTCACCTGTTGAAGCAGGCCCTTTTATCCTATTGGTTCTTGTCCAGAGACCACCATAAAAAAAATGCGTAAGAATGTATAACGTCAACAGTGAAAGGACAGGCCGAGAGCGCGGGAAATGCATTTTTTACTCTTCTTCCTAAATCTTAATACAATGATGAGAAAATAGAAGCTATGCTTGTGGAGAAATGCACACTTTAAGTAAAAATTAACTTTGCCGGCTTTGTCTTTTTTGAAACAGACTTCCTGGTGCCAGTTATCTCATAGTGTCAATCAAGCTTGGCTAGAGTAAAGGGAATTTACAAGGCCTAAGATATCATACATTGGTCAAGAACTGTAAATGTCATGAAACTTGTAATTACAAAAGTTATAGCCCGCCCAGAGGGGGAGCAGGCGAGGACTGAATCTTCCAGTAGAACAGGCCATATCTACAGGGAAGTCAAGGACCGCCCCCCAGCCTACCTACTGGGAATGCCTAGGAGATTAGGGGAGGTACACCCTTCATTAGGTTTAAGGAATGTTGTTTGGGAAGTTGCAGGAGAATTAGAATCCTTGTCACGCCCTTCTCTAGGGGCTATGATGATGTGGGCAGACATTAATGGGTCTCTGTGTCACAGGATTGCCAAGACATCCACAGGTGTCGATGAGGAAGTCATGGGCAGTCATGTGCAGTCACAAGCAACTTCTTCAAGGAAAGGATTTAAGCCAAGACTTGGGGGCTACGGGGCCACACTCACCTAGAGTGTAGGCCCACTCCCTGTCTGTGGGGAGTGAATTTTTCTTAAATAAATCTTTTCTTCTCTCACCTCTGTGTGTCACAATTCTTTGCAATCTACTTGGATCTCTGGGTTGCCCACGCGCACCTCCGGCTTGTTAGCCCCGGCAGTGCTGCGCGCCTCCCTGCTCCTCTCCCTACCTTCACCCGGTCTGTCCTTACCCTAACAAACAGGTTTCAAAGTTCAGGTAGAGAGTCATAAATAGTAGCCTTTTCAAGAAACCTTAAATAATTTCATAAAACATTTTATAACCTGAAGATAACTTTGTTTGTTAACAAAGTCCTTGTAATTTTAATACATACCCTCTCATGGGTTTTACCATGTTTTGACTTGTAATTATACTGCAGTGAATAATATCTACAGTTAAGCTTAGAAAACTAGAAACCTAGGTATTCCTCGTATGAATTCTGTCACGTGGAATACCTTATGAGAATTGGTTAAAATGTTACCATATCATTACTTTGTAAGGGTTCTTTCCAAAATGAATCTTTGGTGAATCCTGAGAACACGCCTTTGATTAAAGGTCTTCCCATATTCAGCACTTTGTTTGGTTTCTCTGCAGTATAAATCCTCTCATGCCACCAAAATCATGGATGTTTGACCTTACTGCATTCACAACATTTGTGAGGCTGTTCTTTAATATAAATCCTCAGGAAAAGCCTCTGACACCATGTTAAATTTATCCAGTTGCTCCTTAGTATGGATTTTCGGATGTAAATTGATAACTTGAAGTCAGTGTATTTGAAAGGTTTCTCTCAATTATGAATTCTCTGATGTTGTGCAAGGTGTGAATTCTGACTGAAGACCTTGCCACACTCACTACATTTGTGAGGTTTCTTTCCAGTATGGATGATCTGATGTCTGGTGAGTTGTGAGCACTGAAGAAAAGATTTGCCACACAGTAGTACATTTGTAAGGTTTCTCTCCAGTGTGGACTAACTGATGACTAGTAAGTCTTGAATGAGAACTGAAGGCTTTGCCACACTCATTACATATATAAGGTTTCTTTTCTCTCTAGTATGGACTAACTGATGATTAGTAAGCCTTGAAGGCAAATGAAAAGCTTTGTGACACTCGTTACATTTGTAAGGTTTCTCGCCCGTATGTGTTACCTGGTGGTCAGTAAGCCTTGAATGAAAACTAAAGTCTTTGCCTAAGTTGTTATACATGTAAAGTTTTTCTCTGGTATGAATCCTTCGATGTTGTGCAAGGTACGCATTCCGACTGAAGACCTTGCCACAGTCATTACATTTGTAAGGTTTCTCTCCTGTATGGATTACCTGATGTTTAGTAAGGCTTGAACATTCACTGAAGTCTCTGCCATATTCATCACATTTGTTTTGGCTTTTTTTTTTGAGTTGGAGTCTCATGGCCACTGTAGCCTCAACCTGCTGGACTCAGGTGATCCTTCCGCCTCACCCTTCCACATTCATCACATTTGTAAGGTTTCTGTCCAGTATGAATCATGTGATGGTTAGTAAATGTTAACTGCAAACTGTAAGTTTTGCCACACTCATTACACTTGCAAGCCTTCTCTCAGGTATGAACACTCCAACGACGTGCAAGATTTGATTTTTTATTAAAGACCCTGCCACACATATTACACTTACGTTGCTCTCCCCAGTATGAATTTCTTTGGGGTGGTAAAACCGAGGAACTATTGTAGGTAGACTTCTCAACTTGATGACACTCATAAATATTCCCTTCAGCTGGACACCGCTGCCGTTCAGGAGAATGTGACTAAAATCTTAACCCAAGCTGGTTGTTAGCAGGCTGTTTTTCTGAATTCCTTCTGTCACTTTGATCTCTTCTTCCAGTAAGATTTTCTTTTTGGGTCACAGACACTCTGTTGTAATTCTTCTCATCATCTCTCCACTGACATTCAAAGTTGCATATTTTTCTGGGTTTTCTTGAAACAAAAATCAATGTCATAGCTTTCGTGTCTTTCCAATGTCACTGCATGGAATGCTTCTCCTGTATTATCTTTTCCTTTTAGGGGTAATTCCTTGATAACATATTTAGGAGAGATATCTGCAAGATATAAAAACCATAGGTTTCCAGTTAATTATAGGAGACAAATAAATATTTCATACTGAAATACTTAATATTACACAAAAAGTAATGTCTATAGTGAATAGAGTTATAAAACTTCCCAAACATGATGTTCAATTTTTAGGAACACCAATAGAATAGGGTCCTCTAAAAAAAGGGTGGGGTGGGGTGGGATGAGTGATTTCATTTGATTTAAATTAATTATAGGGAAGCGTGGTTTCAAACAAACCTATGACCAAGACACTCAACATTGCACAAACTTAAGACAGAAGAAAAATTTTTCCATAGTGGACCCAAAGTATACATCAATTGGCAGAAAACGTGACTGTCTCATAACTGGAAATAAAAAAATAGGGGTGGTAGGTACTTAAAGCCTAGACTTCTTTGCCACTATATAATGCATCCATGTAACCAAAAACCATTTGTACCCTCAAAGCTACTGCAGTAAAAAAAATTCAATGAGAACAGTAAAAAATGATATTTTACATATCTACTGTAAATGTTAAAGCATCACACAATATACTATAAAGATGAATAATCCATAACATATTTAATGAATAATCTAAATAAATGGCAATTCTGAATTTCAAAATAAAGGCATGAAAAAAATGCAGAGAAATATTACTAAAACAATATTACAAAAATACAATATTTTCCTGAATATCTGTTACGAAACAATCTATACCCACTTAGACTAGGTATTTTGTGACATTAACAAATGGTACATGTTAGTTATATTGAATAATACATTCTGAAACACCATCACCTGTAAATCATAATACCAATTAATTAATAAAACAATATTGTAGTAACCTGTGATAAAACCATCAAGCAAATAATTAGCAACCAGTTATACAAAGTTATGGTCTGTGGAATTTGAGACAGTTCTGTTTTAAGGGCTGGAAGCGGTGGTTCATGCCTGTAATCCCAGCAATTTGGGATGCCCAGGCAAGAGGATTGCCTGAACTCAGGTGTTCGAGACCAGCCTGCGCAACTTGGTGAGACCTCATCTCTATAAATAAAAAAATATAAGCCAGGCATGGTAGTGCGTACCTGTAGTTCCAGCTATATTGAAGGCTGAGGGGTGAGACGCCAACTCAAAAAAATATATATAATAACTTGTGGGAAAATGAAACTAAAAGACAAAAATAAAAATATAACTTTATTTCTCAACATTTTTTCTTTTGCTGAGTCAGAGTTTCACTCTAGCGCCCAGGTTGGAGTGTAGTGGCACACTCACAGCCACCACAGTCTCGACCTGCTGGGCTCAGGCCATCAATCTGCCTCAGCCTTTCATATTTCTCAACATTTTTCCATCAAGTGTAAGACACCTGCTATTAGTGGTACTCTGCCATCGCCTATGGATGATGGTATGTGAGTCATCACTCCCTGTACATACTGATTGAGGCTGTGTCCTGAGAAAGTTGTCTAGTTGATAAGTAAGGTCTTGCCTTACATTGTAAAAGTACTGAAGGAGGTCAGGGAGGTGGGTCCTGTGGAGATTCAAATTAGGATGTTCAGTACTCCAAAAATAATATGTGAGGAAGTGTCAATATAATCCATCCAGGTCAAAATGTCATGTCAGGAAAGACTGGGAAACAGGATGAGAAAGAGTGGAGGGCAGAGAGGAAGGCGCATGTGGGAACAGACTTTGTGCTTACAAATCTGTGGGAATATACTTGCACCTGGGCAGTCAAAACTCTGACCTTGGAAGAAAAGAGGGACTGATTTAGTAAACAGCATAATACTGACCCATGCTTCAAAATGGAATAACACAAGGGGCATGGGAGGAGAATGCAGGATTAAAAAGGGAGGCAATATAATAACATGGGAAGAAAGCAGATTTATGTCTCTTCAAATATCTGCCATGAAATGTATTGAATTGAATGGCCTATGAGTTCTGTTTCTATGTCTACAGTCAGCAAAATCAGAATACAGAATACCTGAGATCCTGTGCAGGAATGCTGTTAGGAGAACATGGAAGCAAAAACCTGGAGATGGCCAGGAACAAGAAATGGATGAGTTCATTCTGTACACAAACACAGAGATGCAATGAAACTTTATCAAGAGCACAGCAGCTGGGTGTAGTGGCTCAAGCCTGTAATCCCAGTACTTTGGGAGGTCGAGGTGAGAAGATTGCCTGAACCCAGGGATTCGAGACTAGCCTGGCCAACTGGGCGAGACCGTGTCTCTACAATAAATAAAAAAATTAGCTGGGCGTGGTGGGGCACACCTGTAGTTTCAGCTACTTAGAAGGCTGAGGCAGAAGGATTGCCTGAGCCCAGGAGGCCTAGGCTGCGGCGGCTGTGAGCGTGCCACTGCACTCCAGCCTGGGCGACAGAGTGAGACTCCAACTCCACAAACAACAAAAAAAGACAGGAATGGTGGCTCATGCCTGTAATCCTAGCACTTTGGGAGAGTACTGCTTGGGCCCTGGAGTTTGAGACCACCCTAGGCAACATAGTGAGAACTTGTCTCTCTCTTAAAAAAAAAAAAAAAAATTGGCTGGGCATGATAAAATGTGCCTGTAGTCTCAGCTACTTGGGAGGTTGGGGTGAGAGAATTACTTGAACCCAGGAGTTCCAGGTTGTGGTGAGCTATGATTGCACCACTGCACCCTAGTCTGGGCAACAGAGTGAGACTCCTACTCAAGGAAAAAAAAAAGGGAAAAAAAGAAAAATGGGGCATGAACAATAGTTTAGTAAAGAGCCTCACACACACATACGAGGTTGTGAGCTTGAAACGTCTACACTACTGACTACTGGCTCAGTGGAGATGACCATTAGTAAATGTGCTCAACATCATCACAGTACCCTTGAGGGACACTTTTGTGACACTCCTCAAAAAAGAGAAACAACAGTTGGAAATACTCATCAGTCAGGCTCTCCTGATGCTTTCTATCTCAGTATCCTGGGACAGCAGACAATTCTGCTCAGGGCTTCCGGGGCTTCTCTGCATGCAAAATGATAATATATATATATATATATATATACACACACACACAAAATATATATATATATATAAAAGTGTATATATATATATATACATATATATATATATACATATATATATATATACTTTTGAGTTGGAGTCTCACTCTGTTGCTCAGGTTGGAGTGCAGTGGCATGCTCATGGCCACAGCAGCCTCAACCTCCTGGGCTCAGGCAGTCCTTCCACCTCAGCCTTCCAAGTAGCTGGAACTACAGGCGCATGCTGCCACAGCTAGCTAATTTTTTTTTTAATTTATTGTAGAGATGCGGTCTCACCAAGAGCCCAGACTAGTCTCGAACCCATGGACTCAGGCAATCCTCTTGCCTCAGCCTCCTAAAGTGCTGGGATTACAGGTGTGAGCCACCATGCCTGGCCAATAGGATATTAAAAAGTATTAGTCAAAGTGTTCTACTTCATGAATTTTCTTTCTTTCTTTTTTTTTTTTTTTTTTGAGTTGCAGTCTCACTCTGTCATCCAGGCTGGAGAGAAGTGGCATGCTCACAGCCATCACAGCTGCGACCTGCTGGGCTCAGTCCATCCTTCCGCCTCAGCCTTCCAAGTAGTCATAACTACAGGCGCACCCTACCATGACCTGCTTATTTTTTGATTTATTGTAGAGGTGAGGTCTCACCAAGTTGCCCAGGCTGGTCTTGAACCCCTGGGCTCAGGCAGTCCTCTCACCTTGACCTCCCAAAGTGCTGGGATTATAGGCTGAACCACTGCATCCGGCCTGAGTTTTATAATGTCATGTAAACACAGTCCATAGCAGTTATACATAACCTAAATGTGGGTTATCACAGCAGAAAAACAAAGATGCCATGACACACCCTAGTCATGTGTATGTTAGAAGCAAACTTCAGAGACAAAAATCATGCAAACTTAAAACCAGGAAAAGCCAAGGTTTTTCTACATTCTCATAGTAGTAAAAGCAGTAGGAAAGAGAAAAATATAGTATATAAGGGTGACATTATGTGGGAACTTAAGATGGAACTCTGTGCTCTGTCCACAGACCCTAAGATAAGAGCCTGTAAGACTAATATGTTCCCCAAGTAGGACTGAAGATTATGATGAGGACTTTTCTGTCTACTCTTTTTACAGTTCTGCTGAATAATAATCTCAGAAGATCCAACCCACAGCCCTTTTCCACATATCCATGAGCTGTCACAAAAGCAGAAAGGAGATGGCTGACAGAGCTCAACAGGCAGAGTGGGCTTGAGACAGCTCCACGCACTTTCCAAGTTCCCAGATACAAAGGAGGAGCAGTCAATGTTTCCCACCTCCTGACTGGGCCTTCCAAGCACATGAAATGGGACAGAATATGAACTCCAGGTGTTAGGGCTGTGGAGGCCTCCGCTCTGATTTATACGGAAAGTGAATTGAGCATCAGATGGAATCAAGAACAGGAGAGACCCAGAGAGGAGACCCCTGTGGAATGGCTTTCCTAGACCCCTCAGAATGAAGGAACCAGAGAGTTTGTGGAAGCCAGATGACAGAGCGTTGTTCATCATGATGAAGATTTCCCATTTGTCTCTCAGCTGCAGCACCACTGGAGGTTGGAAGGATAAACTATTATAACATGTCTGAAGAGCAGACAAATAAATGGGGGAAGTTTAAAGTTTCCTGTAAAAGCTCACAGGATTTAAACTTGTATTTATACTTGTAGAGAATTTCCTGAATGCTATTTAATGGTGTGGCTTCCTCTCTGCCCACCTGAGCTCTTACCTGTGATGACACCTTTGATCCATTCCCACCCTTTAGGTTTTCTTGCTATTTGCACTTGGCTCTCCACAGTCCAGTGCTCTTCCCATGTTCCAACATCAAGATAACATAGGTCAAATGAGACATTCCTGCTTTTAAAAAGAAAGGAATATAATGTACCATGGCTTTCCACAATCCCAGTCCTGTGTTTATGTGAGCAGAGAGGCCATTACAGATGGATCTAGAAAAACATTTCACAGATTCAGCCACACTGACTGCCTCTTACTGAAAGCTTGAGGAACACTGTAACATGCAAACATCTAGCTCTCTTCAAGGAACCACTGAATCTCAGTGGTGTCTTCCCTGTAATCGGAGGACATTTATTTGCATGCATCATCTAACATCAGTCAGCACAGGCGTTTTAATCATTGTTCATACAAAAGTAGGGTTTTTTGTTTGTTTGCTTGTTTGTTGAATCTCTGTCGCCCAGGCCGGAGGAGCACAATCATGGCTCACTGCAGCCTTGAACTCCTGGTCTCAAGTGATCCTTCCACCTTATCCTCCCCAGTAATTGGGACTATAGGCACATGCCACCACGCCCAGGTAATTTTTTTATTTTTTGTAGAGATATGGTCTCGCTATGTGCCCAAACTGGTCTCAAATTCCTCGGCTCAAGGAGTCTTCCTGCCCCAGCCTCCCAAAGTGCTGGGATTATAGGCATGAGTCACTGCACCTGGACAGAAAATATCTTTAAATATAAACTCACACATCTTGAAACTTACATAGGTATAGGAAAGAAAAGAAAAGAAAAGAACTACAGAATCAAAATCATGGGGATAAAAAGGAATTGGATATTTTAAGTCTGCCATAGTTTTTATATATACTTCAGTTCTGGAATCGCCACTGATGTATCATAAAGGTGGCAGAACATCTGAACAAGGGGATGGTTAAAATCCAGATGCTGTATTCTGAAGCTTTCTATTTCTGAGTCAACAGTTTCATCTCAGTCAAGTGATGCAGGTGTAGGGGCTCCCAAAAGACTCACAAGGGAAAATGAAAGATACGCAAGGGCAGATTCCTGAAGAAAGGAAGTTATCCTCACCCAGGGATACCAGGTTCCTATAGTTCTCCAACATCACGTCCCTGTATAAACCTCTCTGAGTAGAGTCCAGACATGTCCACTCATTCAGGGAGAATTCAATGGCCATCAGAATGATGGTTATCCCTAAAATGAAAAACACATTTTACCAAAGAGTTGTCACCTTCACATGAGAAGAGTAGAGAATTGTATTGATCTAGCTGAAGTGAGTGTTCTGACAGATCAATATTAAGGTATTTTTGACCATGTAACCATGTAATGTCTCTCTAATCGCATTTTAATATACTTTTCCATAAGAGGTTATGATATCCTCGAAATCAGTGTGGATTTCTCATTCTGTGGACAGTAGAAAAAATACACAAAAAATCAGCACAGTGTTATCTCTACAGAAGTGTTAGATATTATCTTCAAAACACCAAGTGAAATTTTGGATGAGCTGGAGGATGACTGTTGTTTTCAGAGATGACAATGTTCACAGCAGCTTTAAGAAATGCAAAGTCAACCAGACACAGTGACTCAAGCCTGTAATCCTAGCATTTTGGGAGCCCGAGGTGAGCAGATTGCCTGAGCCCATGGGTTTGAGACCAGCCTGGGCAACACAGAGAGACCTTGGCTCTACAATAAATCAAAAAATTAGCTGGGCATGGTGGCATGTGCTTGTGGTTCCAGCTACTAAGAAGGCTGAGGTAGAAGGATCACCTGAGCCCCGCAATTCAAGGCTATGGTGGCCGTGAGTGTGCCACTGCTCTCTAGCCTGGGCAACAGAGTGAGACTCCTACTTAAAAAAAAAAAGAAAGAAACTTCTCAGGTATGAGAACTAAATATGGCAGAGAAAGTACCTGAACTTAAGTATCTGGGGATTAGAATTGAACAAAAAGAAAGAAGGATGCAGCATAAAAAGTAAATTGATAGAAGTTTACATAATGGAGAGAATGTGAAACAAGTTTGAGGATAAGAACATGGAATATCATAAAAGGTCATTATGTAACATAAGCACATAATATGTTAGTATTATTTATTAACTTATTAACATACAGTGTAGACAATGGAACATATTTAAGATACAATTTAAACTGTTACAAAATATAAAACTTATAGCCAGGCTCGGTGGCTCAGCCTGTAATCCCGTGCCTTTGGGAGGCTGAGGTGAGTGGATTGCCTGAGCCGCGGGTTCGAGACCCACGTGGGCAGCGAGACCTCATCTCTACAATAAATCAAAAAATCAGCCGGGCGTGGTAGCACATGCCTGTAATTCCGGCTACTCGGAAGGCTGAGGAGGAAGGATCGCCAGAGCCCAGCAGGTCGAGGCTGCGATGGCCGGGAGCGGCCACTGCACTCCAGTCTGGGCGACCGAGTGAGACTCCAACTCAAAAAAAAAAAAAAAAAATATATATATATATATATAAAACTTATTTTAAATAATGATGTGTCTCTGACAAAGAAACATGAACTTACATGCACATGCACTAATACACACACATATATAAACATATACTTAAATTAGCTAAAATAAGAGGAATTGGCTCTTAATGATAGATTTGACAACTTTTTTCTTCATCAGTTATGCTCATATGTAGTTCAGCATGTTTGGCACAATTAAAATGTATAAATTGTACTCAATTTAGTGTAAACATTATTGTATATTAAGATTTTTTTAAGACACTGCATGAAAAGAACATATAGAAACTTGAATTCTAATGTCTATTAAACACCCAGATTAAAAAACATAAATACATATTACACTTAAAGAAGGACAAAATTATGAACTTTGCAGCAACTTGGAGGGATTTGGAGTCTGTAATACTCAGTGATCTATCACAGAAACAAGAACTGAGTACCACATGTTCTCACTCATAAGTGGACCTTGAACAATTATTATAATACTATAAAAAAGGGATTGGCAGTAGTAGTAAACTGCCAGGGAAGAAGGAAGGGGTGCCCGCTTCATCAATAGGGGTACCTGATCTCAAACCAGGTGAAGTGGGGACCAAAGTGAGGCCCAAATATTACCTGCACAATAATTTCTTAATTTATAGAAAGTACATCCAGACCATTTGTCTATCTAATCCTGAATTGTACCCCCTTAAAATTAAAAAAATGCAAAAATAAATAATAAGCTGTTTTGTTTAGTACAAAAAAAATAAAAATTTTATTTAGTTAAATTTAGAAATCTAGGCATTAACAAGCACCCAATGTGGTTTATTAGATTATTCTACTAATAAAACCATAAGATTTAAAAATGTATTAGCATTAAAGATCAATTAAACAGATTAACATCAAAAAATGTATAGCAGCAGTAGATACTTGAGGAAATTATGGATAATTAAAAATCAGCAGCCTGGGCAACACAGCAAGACCTTGTCTCTTCAAATTTTTTTTTTAAAAGCCAGGTATGGTGTCAAACATCTATAGTCCCAGCTACTTGGGAGGCTGAGGTGGGAGGATTGCCTGAGCCCAGGAGGTTAAGGCTGTGGTGATCTGTGACTGTGCCGCTACACTCCAGCCTGTGTAACAGACCCCGACTCAAAAAATAAATAGGCCAAAAATGAAATCTGAAAAACAAAAACAGCTGGGCTCGGTGGCTCAGTCTGTAATCCTGCACCTTTGGGAGGCTGAGGTGAGTGAAATGCCTGAGTCCGCGGATTCGAGACCCACCTGGGCAACTTGGCAAGACCTCATCTCTACAGTAAATCAAAAAAAATTAGCTGGGCATGGTAGCGCACGCCTGTAGTTCCAGCTACTTGGAAGGCTGAGGCAGAAGGATCGCCGGAGCCCAGCAGGTCGAGGCTGCGGTGGCCAGGAGCAGCCATTGCACTCCAGTCTGGGTGACAGAGTGAGACTCCAATTCAAAAAACAAAACAAAACAAAACAACAAAAACAAAATTCCCTGATATTAAGCAAGAAAATTGCACCAATAATCATGATCAGCAGTAAACACTGGGTGCAATTTCTGTAAATTAAGGCAGAGAAAGAGGGGGACAAGGGCTGCTGCCAATCACCACTGCACATGCCTGAGCAGAAAGTAGAAGAAAAAAAGATGAGAAAAAAGAGGAAAAATAGAGCTAGATCTGTTAAAATTAACATATGCCATGATCACAAACAAGAAAAAGAATGTTGTTTAAGTATAGGAACCAATAACAATACACTGAAAACTACCATTTTTACTAGATCTAATTTTTTAAAAATACACATACACAAATAAAAGCACCTTACATTTCATTAGAAAATATACTATGCACTTAATTAAAAGACATCTCCAGACCTAATGAACAAATCATAAAACTGTACTGTGATAGTAGCAAGATAAAAAAATAGAAAGTCCAAGATCCTACTTTCCCCTAGAGACACAGATTTCACAATACAAGGAAATTAACTTTGTTAAGAATCCAGAAACCACTTACAAGTTTTTTGTACCTCAGACAAATGTGAAGTTAACTCCATGGAAGCCTAGTAGAGAAATTCTTGGCACCCACTCCCCTGAGCCCCTGCTCATGGCCCAACATGGCATCCATGTGAGGAAATTACCAACTCTCAATTTCTCCTGGGACAGGAAAAGAATGGAAAAATTCATTCAATAGTCCAACTTTTCAGGATATGGCCTAACAGACAGTTTTCTCTGTCCTGCTTCAGTATAAGCACTAAAAGTAACAGGCACCAGGTCAGGGGCCACTGAGAACAAAGGAACTGACATCAACAAAAACCAGTGAGTGAAGTAACAGAGGTGAAGACATAGTCAGTAGCTTCATGGGATCACAGAGGCTGCAGAACAGTAGGCAGACAACATGGAAGATCCCGAGTAAAAAAATAGCAAACCTCTTTAGTTAGGAGATTGCAAGCAAAGCCCAAAGAGGACACATCCTCAACAAAATGTGAGAGGGCTCCAGAATTTCTAGTCAGACATAAAAAATGAGAGAGATGACTAATTTCTGAAATGCTGAAATCCCAAGAGAAGATAACAAGGCATAAGAAGAGAAAAGGAAACACACACCATAGAAGGGAACAAATTAAGTCACTACAAGTCAACACTAAAGAAATGGAAATTTTTAGCTAACTAGACAAAGAATTAAAAATAAGTCATAAAGATACTCAATGAATTGGGAGCACACATAGACAACTTAAGGAAATCATTAGTGTAATGCATAAACAAAAGAAATATCAACAAAGATAGAAACTATGAAGAACAACACAGAAATTCTGGAGCTAAAATATACAATAACCAATTTGAAAAAACTCAACAGATAGGTTCAAAAGAAAACATGACCAGCCAGAAGAATGAAAATCCATGAACAAGAAAAGGAGCAAACTCAAAAAAAAAAAAAAAAAGGAAAATGAAGACAGCTTAAGGGACATCATCAAATTCAACAGCATATACATTATGAGGGTCTCAAAAGACGACGACACAGGAGCCTATTTGAAGAAATAATATCCAAAAACTTCTCAAATCTGAGGACAGAGATGGACATACACACTTAAGAAGCTTAAGGAAATTCAACCGGGGTAAATCTAAGAAACCTACACAAAAATACATCATAATCAAACTTTCAAAAGTCAGAGACAAAGAAAGAAACCTGACAACAGAAACAGAAAAGCTAATTGTTGCCAGAGAGGGAGCTCCATTAATATTTTCAGGAGATTCCTCAGCAGAAACTGCACCCTTCAAGAAAGTGAAATGATATATTCAAATAAACAAATATGCATTTTTAAAATCCAAATAAGACAACTGGCAACTAAAATTACTATACTTGGAAAAACCATTCTTCAAAAAAGATGGAGAAATTAGGTCTTACCATATAAACAAAAGCCCAGGGAGTTAGTCACCACCAAACTTGTTGTTTGGTTTGGATGACTGCGTCCTCCTCAAATTCTTTTTCTTTCTTTCTTTTTTTGAGTCGTAGTCTCACTCTGTCGCCCAGACTGGAGTGCAGTGGCCACTTACAGCCACCGCAGCCTAGACCTGCTGGGCTCCAGTGATCCTTCCGCCTAAACCTTCCAAGTAGCTGTAACAACGGATGTGCTACCACGCCCGGCTAATTTTTTATTTATTGTAGAAACAAGGTCTCATCAAGTTGCCCAGGTTGGTCACCAACCTGTGGACTCAGGCAATCCACTCTCCTTGGCCTCCCAAAGTGTTGGTATTACAGGCTGAGCCACCAAACCCGGCAGCTCCTTAAATTCTTATGCTGAAATATTAACCCCCTAGGTGACCATATTAAGAAGTGGGCATTTGGGAGGTGATAAGGTCATAAAGGCCCTGCCATATGTGAGGTCACAAAGAAGGCGCCATCTCTAAGGTATTGTCCCTTGCCATACACTGAATGGGCTGGTATCTTGATCTTGGACACTCTAGTCTCTAAAACTGTTTGCAACAGATATCTGTTGTTTATACATTACTCAGTCTAAAGTCTTTTGTAATGGCCACCCTCAATGATTGAGACACCTGCCATAAAAGAATTTCTGAAGGTAGTCTTTAAGTTGAAAGAACAAAATAATAGAAAAAAGCACATGAAAAGATAATATTCTTTGAAAAATATAAATTCATAAATATATAATTCTGTATTGTTTTAATATAGATATGCAGGTACATACCTATATTAAAATATGGTACATAATTGTTTAATGTATAAAGAGTAATTATAAATCTATGCTAAGGGATATACAATACAAAGAAAGGTAACTTGTGTTACAAATAACATAATGTAAGCTAAGGGGCAGAGACAGAAAGTGGTCGAGTTTTTATATTTGGTGAATTGAAGCTGCTAACAGTTTAAATGACTGTTAAAAGTTTAACATATTTTATATCATGACAATGGCAACCACAAAGAAATCTATAGGATATACAGTAAGGGAAATCTGAAAAGAATTAAAAGAGGTTCCTACACAAACTCAACAAGCACAAAACAAGGCAGCGAGGTATAAAAGAGGCAGAAGAAAGTTGGAAGACATACAGGAAACAATTACCAGCATGGTAAATTCTTTTCCTATCAATAACTACTTAAATTTAAGTGGGTCAAATGCCTCAGTAATAGACAATAGAATGACTAAATATAGGGGAAAAACAATCAAACAAGATCCGACTGTTTACAACATGCTCACTTTAGATATAAGGACATACATACACTAAAAGTGAAAGGACAGATGTTCCTTGCAAATGGAAGCCTAAGTAGAGCAGAGGCGGCTATACTTTTACCAGACAAAATATATATTAAGGCAAAAACTGTTATAAGAGACAAAGAAGGGTTTTATATAATGAAAAAAAGGGCGAATTTCCCAGAAAAGTATAACAATGATAAATATGGGCCGGGTGCGGTGGCTCAACCTGTAATCCCAGCACTTTGGGGTTCCCTGAGCTCGGAGGTAATCCCTGAGCTCAGCGGTTCAAAAGCAGCCTGGCTCGGTGGCTCAGCCTGTAATCCCATGCTTTTGGGAGGCCCAGGTGAGTGGATTGCCCGAGCCCGCGGGTTTGAGACCCACCTGGGCAACTTGACGAGACCTCATCTCTACAATAAATCAAAGCCGGGCGTGGTAGCGCGCGCCTGTAGTTCCAGCTGCTTGGAAGGCTGAGGCGGAAGGATCGCCGGAGCCCAGCAGGTCGAGGCTGCGGTGGCCGGGAGTGGCCATTGCACTCCAGTCTGGGTGACAGAGTGAGACTCCAACTCAAAAAAAAAAAAAAGCAGCCTGGGCAACTTGGTGAGACCTCAACTCTACAATAAATCACAAAAATTAGCCGGGCGTGGTGGCATGCGACTATAGTTACTTGGAAGGTTGAGACAGAAGGATCGCCTGAGCCCAGTAGGTCAAGGCTGTGGTGGCTGTGAGCCTGCCACTGCACTCCAGCCTGGGTGATAAAGTGAGACTCCCACTCAAAACAAAACAATTATAAATATGTACCTAACTAATACATATTAGAGCTCGCTAATATATGAAACAAACACTAGCAGAACCAGAGGGAGAATCAGACAGCAGCACAATAATAGTAGGACACTTTCACTGATGGATAACACAGGGAGACAGAAGAAGATTAATAAGGAGGCTGGGCATCGTGGTTCACACCTGTAATTCCAGCACTTTGGGAGACCAAGATGAGAGGATTGTCTGAGCTCAGAGGTTTGAGACCAGCTTGGGCAACTTGGTCAGACCTTGTCTCTACAATAAATCAAGAAAAATAAGTCAGGCATGGTGGTGCATGCCTGTAGCTCCAGCTACTTGGAAAGTTGAGGTGGAAGGATTGTCTGAGCCCAGTAGGTTGAGGCTGTGGTGGTCATGAACATGCCACTGCACTCCAGCCTGGGCGACAGAGTGAGGGTCCGACTCAAAAAAAAAAGAAAAGAAAAGAAAAAGAAGATCAATAAGAAAATAGGACAAGCAACAACACTATATACCAAATGGATATAACAGACTTATACAGAACATTCCACCTAGCCAGAGCAGATTATACCTTCTAAAGTGCATGCAGAACATCTCCAGAATAGATCTTATGTTAGGCTGCAAAACAAATCTTGACACATTTAAGAAATTTGTAATCATTCAAAGTGATTATCTGTGCACAACGAAAATCAGAAGCAAAAGAAAAAAGTAGACCAATATGTGAAAATTAAGCAACTCGCTTATTTCCTTCTGACAATCAAGTCAAAAGAAGAAACAGAGAATTTAGAGAATATGTAGAGACAAAGGAAAATGAAAACAGTATATACCAAAACTTATGTGATGCAGAGAAAGCAGTAATAAGGGGAAAGTATATGGTAGTAAACGCTCATGTTAAAGAAAAAGAATGAACTCAAATCATTGCCTTTACACCTCAATTAACTAGAAACAAAGCAAGCGAAACACAATGTAAGTGGAAAGAAGCAAATAATAAATATTAGGTCAGAGATAAATGATACAGAGGACATCAACAAGAGTTAACTTTTTGAAAAGAAAAACAAAATAGATAAACACTTCACTACAATAGCTTAAGAAAAATGAGAAAAAAATTCAAATAACATAAAATCAGAAATATAAGCAGGGGTCGGCTGCGGTGCCTCACGCCTGTAATCCCAACACTTTGGGAGGAGTAGGCAAGGGGATTGCCTAAACCCATGGGTTTGAGATCAGCTTGGGTAACTTGGCAAGACCTTGTTCTATACAAAAAAAAAAAAAAAATTAGCCAGGTGTGGTAGCATGTGCCTGTAGTTCCAGCTACTTGGAAGGCTGAGGCAGAAGGATCGCCTGAACCCAGCAGGTTGATGCTGGGGTGGCCGTGAGCATGCCACTGCACTCCAGCCTGGGCTACAGAGTGAGACTCCAATTAAAAAAAAAAAAAAAATTAGCTGGACATGGTGCTGTGCACTTGTAGTCCCATCTATTCGGGAGACTGAGGTAGAAGGATCACCTGAGCCCAGCAGGTAGAGGCTGCCGTGAGCATCCACTGCACTCCAGCCTGGGTGACAGAGTGAGACCCTGACTCAAAAAAAAAAGAAAGAAAAAGAAAAGCAAAGTAAAGAAATATAAGCAGGAAAATTAAAATTGATTCCACAGAAAGAAAAAGTAATAAAACAGACAACCATAACAAAGTATATGCCAACAAATTAGATAACCGAAATTAACAAATCCCTACAAATATGCAAACTATCATGACTAAATCAGGCAGAGATTAAAAATCTGAAGCGAGCCGGGCTCGGTGGCTCAGCCTGTAATCCTGAGCCTTTGGGAGGCTGAGGTGAGTGGATTGCCTGAACCCGCGGGTTCGAGACCCGCCTAGGCAGCAAGACCTCATCTCCACAATAAGTCAAAAATCAGCCGGGCGTGGTAGCGTGCGCCTGTAATTCCGGCTACTCGGAAGGCTGAGGCGGAAGGATCGCCGGAGCCCAGCAGGTCGAGGCTGCGGTGGCCGGGAGCGGCCACTGCACTCCAGTCTGGGCGACAGAGTGAGACTCCAACTCAAAAAGAAAAAAAAAAAAAAAATCTGAAGCGATCTATAAGTAGTAAGGAATTTAAAGCAGTAATCAAAAACCTCCCAGAGGACTGGGCACTGGTGGCTCACGCTTATAATCCCAGGGCTTTGGGAGGCCAGGGTGTGAAGATCACTTGAGCCCAGGAGTTCGAGACTAGCCTAGGCAAAATACTGAGACTTCCTCTCTACAAAAAACAAACAAACCAAAAAACTCAAAAAGTTAGCCAGGCATGGTGGGGCACTCCTGTAGTCATAGCTGCTTGGGAGGCTGAGGGGGAAGGATTTCCTGAGTCCAGGAGGTCCAGGCTTGGGAGAGTGAGACTCCAACTCAAAACAAACAAACAAAAACAACCTTCTAGAATATCATTTTACCTGTTAGAACCAATCCGGACTCCTTTTCTTTCCTCTTCCAGGCTCCTTCCTTAGGTAACATGTCTTTAGAAGTCAATCCTAAATGTCAAAAATATGCTGTTTTATGGCATTAATCAACACATCCCTTCTTTTGCCACACTCGCAGGAAAAACCCCACCCTGTGGAAAGACAGACCCATGCTGCCCACTGCATCAGAGACGATTCAGGGAAAATAAACTCCTACAGGAAGAACACCGAGTGAGCTGCTTATCCTTTTCTTCGGAACTTGCTCCCTGCATGGCGATGCCCACACTCGCTGCAGCAGTGGGGAACTAACTGCCCTGAACTGAGTTCCCTCCAGGGCACAGACCCGGCCCTGACCAAACCCCATGCAGAGAACAGCCCCCCTCACCTTTCTGTGGATCACAGGCTGACCTCAGCCCTCAAATCGAAGGACTCAGGGCCTTGGCGCTCCATGCTGGATAGACTAGAACCACCTTTGGATATGATTAAGCCTGCGCCCCAACCTATTTGAATAGGAATCCTGGGAACGGGGTGCACAAGAAATGTATCCCCCAAATGCCTCAGCACTCTCATGTGAAGCCAGGGTTGAACCCCAACTCAGGGGACAAAGCCAGCACACCTCCCACCTTCTGGCTCTGCTTTCCCATTGAGAGAGTAGAAGGAAAAGGAGCAGAAATATGCAGAACAGGCACTATGGACGGGGAAGGGAGAAGCGGGGGGGGGGGGGGCGTGGCTGTCGATGTAAATTAAATGCGTGGAGGAGTTCCCGGGCTTCCTCCCTACTGTGCTCCTCCCTCTGCTCTCCTTGTCTTCAGTGGCTGGCTCCCTCTTGTTCCAGCACCACACCGTTCTGTGTGCTGTGGTTCCAGATCATCCACCCTCTTCCCCCACTCTCAGTCTAAAGTGCCACCCCCTTTGCTGCCCCTCTTTCTAAAATGTTGCTGTTTCTCATCTCTCTAGAGATCGGGCTTTTCTCTAAATGTTTCTATTACCCCCCCCCCCCCCAGCTTATTCTTTTTTTTCTTTTTGCAAGTCCTGTACGCATCCTCTTCGCTGCCATTTCTTCTTCTTGGTTTTTCCATTTGTTTTTATCATTCTGTCTGTCTCCCCACCTCCCCATCCCCTTTGTCCACCCATTCCAAAGGAGGGGGATGGAATTAAATGCCTGCATCAGCATCATTTTCCAGCAGTGTGGAATCGGGAACAGAAGAACATAAAAAATAAAGTTAAAAAAAAAAAATTAGTCGGGTGTGGTGGCACATGCCTGTAGTCTCAGCTACTTGGGAGGCTGATTCAAGAGGATTGCTTGAGCCCAGGAATTGGAGGCAGCAGTAAGCCATGATCTTGCCACTGCACTCCAATCTGGGCTACAGAGTAACACCCTGACTCAAAAGCAAGCAAGCAAACAAACAAACACTTGCAAAGCACAAAAAAACAAAGTTTGCCTGTATGTACTCTCCATTTACCCATTCTAAATGAGAATTCACCTACTATTTTCTTTCCTAGGTCACAGGAAATAACAGCCCTTTCTTCACTTTAATAAAGAAAAGCATCATCTTCTTTCTGCGTGAGGAGAGAGGGAATACCCTCTCCTACTTGTTTTCAGCAGGACTCAGCTAATAAAGGGCTGCCAGGACAATTTAATTTGTGGATGTTACATGGGTCTGACATTTTAATGACTTGTACTGTTTAATAGTGACCATAAAATTCATGATGCTGTCTGCAGATTTTTTTCTTATGGCCAATGTAAAAGGAAAAATTTTTTGTTACTATATCCCTAGTTTTTATATGTGTTGCCATTATTCAATTTAAGTTACACAGGCTTTTGTGATTTACAGCTGCACCTTTCAACACTTAATGATGTTTCTTGTATGTGACAGGGACAGACAAAACAGAGTCACAATGAAGACCTGGGCACATTCAATGTCATTCAGAGAACATGTACCGAGGTTCCTGGGCTATTTTATTATTGTCATTAAAATGTCAGCTGGTGCCGGCCTTGGTGACTCAGCCTGTAATCCCGCGCTTTGGGAGGCTGAGGTGAGTGGATTGCCTGAGCCCGCGGGTTCGAGACCCTCCTGGGCAACTTGGTGAGATTTCATCTCTACAATAAATCAAAAAATCAGCCGGGCGTGGTAGCGCCTGTAATTCTGGCTACTCGTAAGGCTGAGGCGGAAGGATTGCCGGAGCCCAGCAGGTCGAGGCTGCGGTGGCCGGGAGACAAATGAGACTCCAACTCAAAAAAAAAAAAAAGTCAGCTGGGCTCGGTGGCTCAGCCTGTAATCCCGTGCCTTTGGGAGGCCGAGGTGAGTGGATTGCCTGAGTCCGCGGGTTCGAGAACCGCTCGGGCAACTTGGCGAGACCTCATCTCTACAATAAATCAAAAATTAGCTGGGCGTGGTAGTACGCGCCTGTAGTTCCAGCTACTTGGAAGGCTGCGGTGGAAGGATCTCCGGAGCCCTGCAGCTCGAGGCTGCGGTGGCCGGGAGCATGTCACTGCAATCCAGTCTGGGTGACAGAGTGAGACTCCAACTCAAAAAAAAAAAAAAAAAGTCTAATATTCCAGTCTTCAAATATAACATGTGTACTGATAATTTTGTGAAGTTTGCTTAGTGTTATAATATGCGATAACAATGTGGAAACTTCACCTCTATAATTCTGGAAAATAGCTAAAGTTAAAGAATATAGCACAGCTATAGCCTGGAAAGAGGCCGTTTTGGTTATATTAGAAAAGTCATATAGAAAATACTTAAAACTTGTGTTCTTTTGTAGTTGAGTTTGGCTTAACGTAAAAGCCGCTTGGATTCAAAAGTGGACATTTTTTACATTTTTCCTATTTGCTACCCCCCTCCTCACCTCTCCTAGCATGGCCTTGCCCTACGGGCCACTCTTATCTAGTAGCCATTGCTGGTGCTGAAGAAGAAACAGCCGGCAAGCCAGACTCCCAGTAGTGAGGAAAGTGGTCCAAGGCTGGCAGGAGTGTATCGGAAAGCTTGGAGTGGGCCCTCCCCACCTCCCTCCATCTGTGAGTACAAGGACATAGGACTGTTAAAGGTCAGGGCTCTGGGAATAAGAGATTATTAGGATTATGTGTTCACTTCCATCCAAATATTGCAATTGTCTTCCCTTTCCTTTAAAAAAACTGCAAAAGAGCATATCGTAAATTCCAAAATGTTACCTAAAATGTCGACACGTCCAAGCGACTTTGTGTCACATCAGTGGTAACTTATCAAAAATTGTGAATGTAAATCTTGAGTCATGCTAAAACTCCATGTAGGTTTCAAACTTGGGGTAGGTAGAGGGCTACAAATTTGGGGTATAAATACTAAAATGAAGGTTGTGTTACTTTGAGCGGGTTTTTGGCAATGGTGCCGACCTGTCTCCCTATAAACTGGTTATAGAAATTACATAATCCCTTTTCTCCCAGTCTCTGCCTCTTGTCTTTTAATAGTCTGCAAAGGAAAGTAGCTGATTTATTGGATCGGGCTGTAACAGCACCTCTTTCCCTTTTCTTTTTTCTTTTTCTTTTTTAGTTGTTGCTGCTGGAAGCAGCTTACTGCAAAGAACCACATTTTCCCATGATTTTTTATTTTATTTTATTTTTTTGAGTCTGAGTCTCCGTCACCCAGGCAGGAGTGCAGTGGCACTGACACGGCTCACAGCAGTCTCAACCTCCTAGGCTCAGTCGATCCTTTCACTTCAGCCTCTGCTGGGACTACAGGTGTGCGCGCCACCATGCCTGGCTAATTTTTTGGTGTTTTGAAGAAATGAGGTCTCACTATATTGCCCAGGCTGATCTCGAACTCCTGGGCTTAAGCAATTCTGTTGCTTTGGCCTCCCAAAATGCTGGGATTACCGCGGGAGCCACGTAGTTGGCCCCCTGCGAGTCTTTAATAAGACTCATGCCGAGTCTTTAATAAGACTCATGCTACCCACCTTGTTTACCTAGGAACAAATCAGATACAGATCTTCTAAATTTCCATCCTTTGTCTCATTATGATTACTGGATTGTTTGTCCTCACCAGTCAAGTGGAAAGATGTGTATTAACTTGACTTAATCAAACACTAGTTGTCTGTGCCCTGGAACACCTGTGGGCATTGTAATTCAGAACAATCCCTTTTCTGTGACATCCTTTCCCAATAGTAGGCTGATCTCAGTGTAAAACATTTCCTGAATAACTGGAGGTCATGCCACTTGCTCACCCACCTCGCAATACCTGACTCCTTCTAGCCTTGCTTCCTCCTTTGTGGAAAAGAAAAGCTCTTTTCTGCCTGACTTTTGAAACATTTTTAGATCTTGTAGTTAGATAGTTCTGTCTACTGCAATAAACTTTTTGGATAAATTCTCAAATTACTTAAGTCTGTATTTTTTTGATAGTGGTAAATATTTTAATTTTTCTATGTTAAAATATGTATGTTCTCTATTTTTTTTGTGGCACAGGTTGTAACATATACACATTATTAGGTCAGACTAGTTCTTTGTGTTTTAAACTTTTTTGAGTCTTTAATAATGAGCCGGGCTCAGTGGCTCAGCCTGTAATCCCGCACCTTTGGGAGGCTGAGGTGAGTGGATTGTCTGAGCCCACGAGTTCGAGACCTGCCTGGGCAGCGAAACCTCATCTCTACAATAAATCAAAAAATCAGCCGGTCGTGGTAGCACATGCCTGTAATTCCGGCTACTCGGAAGGCTGAGGTGGAAGGATCGCCAGAGCCCAGCAGGTGAGGCTGCGGTGGCCGGAAGCGGCCACTGTACTCCAGTCTGGGTGACCTAGTGAGACTCCAACTCAAAAAAAAAAAAAAAAGTGTGTCCGTTTTCGAATTACAGGGAAGCATATGTCAAAATCTTTTTATGACCGAGGAAACACTTTTTATTTCTCATGACTGTATCTATTTTGCTCCCTTGAACATTTTACATGCAGCAAAATCCCCTATAAACAAAAGGAATTCATAACTTTCACCTATAATCTGTTTACCTTCTACTCTTTTGTGTTTAATGAAAAGCTCAACAATCAACTCAACTTTCCTTGGGATTATGGAAGTCCATGCTGAAACTGCTTTCTTGGCAACATAACTACTTACCAGTGTTGCACAATATGGAATAATCTGCCTTATAAAAACCCCCAAATTCATCTCAGACACTACATTTAAAAAAAAATGTTCTGATATCCTCTTATATTAGCCTGTGTGCTACGCCAGGGCATCCTGCTCATTTTAAATACGCCCATGTTCTGATCTAAACATGATAATATTTCAGTTGATACCACTTCTCCATCAATGAAATCTTCCATGTTTAGGGATATGAGAGAAAAACAGTCTTCATAGTAGATGTTAACTCAAATATGTATTGCTACAGAATTATTGCCGTCAGAAATGAGGCTATTTAAAATGTGATAATCTAGTTTTACTTTCTTTAGGATTCATATGAAAGAAAATAACTTCCCTACCAAATACCCTTAGACAAATTGCAAAATCGGTTATTCTTTAGGTGAAAAGAAACACAAATGTCTTCTGAAAACTTTTTTTTTTTTTTTTTTTAGTTGGAGTCTCACTGTCGCCCAGACTGGAGTGCAGTGGCCGCTCCCGGCCACCGCAACCTCCACCTGCTGGGCTCCGGCGATCCTTCCGCCTCAGCCTTCCGAGCAGCAGGAACTACCGGCTCGCGCACGCCCGGCTAGTTTTTTGAGTTATTGTAGAGATGAGGTCTCACCAAGTTGCCCAGGCGGGTCTCGAACCCGCGGGCTCAGGCAATCCACTCACCTCAGCCTCCCAAAGGCGCGGGATTACAGGCTGAGCCACCAAGCCCGGCTCTGAAAACTATTTTACAGACTTTGTTATTCACAACAAAGAGAACATTCAGAAACAGAAAATAAAGACCCCAAACCAATAAAATTTTTAAATAAAAATTATGTCTTCTAATTGGTTTCAGAATGAACCTGCAGTCATTTTGAAACTACAATATATTTAGAAACGATTGATGTGAGCAAATTATGATGTCAAAGTTCATCTGAAAGTATTTGAGGCGAATTCATTTAAGTGGAATAGATTAACAAGTGCAAGGAAGAGTAATGTAATTTATATCTATATTTTATTTATTTATTTATTTTATTTTTTTGAGATGGAGTCTCACTCGGTCGCCCAGACTGGAGTGCAGTGGCCGCTCCCGGTCACCGCAGCCTCGACCTGCTGGGCTCCGGCGATCCTTCTGCCTCAGCCTTCCGAGTAGCCGGAACTACAGGCATGCGCTACCACGCCCGGCTAATTTATTTTATTTTATTTTATTGTAGAGATGAGGTCTCGCCTGCCCAAGCGGGTCTCGAACCCGCGGGCTCGGGCAATCCACTCACCTTAGCCTCCCAAAGGCGCGGGATTACAGGCTGAGCCACTGAGCCTGGCTGTATATCTATATTTTAAAAGGTTTTGCGGGTTCGAGACCCGCCTGGGCAGGCGAGACCTCATCTCTACCATAAATCAAAAAATGAGCCGGGCGTGGTAGCGCGCCTGTAGTTCCAGCTACTCGGAAGGCTGAGGCGGAAGGATCGCCGGAGCCCAGCAGGCGAGGCTACGGTGGGCGGGAGCGGCCACTGCACTCCACTGCACTCCAGTCTGGGCGACAGTGAGACTCCAACTCAAAAAAAAAAAAAAGAGAGAGAGAAAGACTCCAACTCAAAATAAATTAAAAAAAAGAAAAAAAGAAAAACAGGTATTGCTTCTTTAAAAGCAATGGCTTCAGATCTTATTACAGTCCTTACCCCTCCACGTCCCACACCCCGGCCTTCATCCTGGAACTGAGCACAGGTTTGATTCTCTCCCTCCAGGGTGAATGGAGACTAGAAATGAAAAGGATTTCTGTTTCGAACCTGACGGGGCTTTGCATTTCACATTCTAGTTTGTGTCTTCTTCCCAGACAATAGCAGTTATTGCTTACATCAATTCTAATAGCGGGAAACATTTCTGGATCCAATCACCTGTCCGCATTTACCCCCTCCCCACAGTGAGGTCTCAGTTCTTAGACTACTTAATTCCTTCCGCCTTACTAACAGGATGGGGTCTAGCCCGCTGGCAAAAATATGTTTTGACTTAAACAGTTTGAAAGTGGTTAGGAGGAAAACATCTTCGTCTTCGGGATAAGTGGCCTTTATCTTAAAATTTTGGAAACATTAACTTAACTCTAAGCCTTTATCTTAAAATTGTTGGAAACATTAACTTAAACAGGAAGCACAACTCCACGGGACACAAACAGACTTATCCATTGCCAAAGGCGGAAAAGGGATGCGCTGGGAACCTGGCGACGGGAAGCGCAGGCCCCGCCCCGCCTTCTCCTGTACCTGGCCGAGAGCTGGCCCCGCCCCAGCCACGCCTCTGTCGGACTAGTCCCGCCCACTTCATCACCTTGGCACTTAAGATCCCGCCCAGACCCCGCCCTTTATTGACAAAACCCCGCCCAGGCCACGCCCCCAGGCCACGGTGTCGCTCAACCCCGCGCTGTTTTCTGCAGACGCGGAAGCGATCGCCTGGAGGGGAAGTCTGGCTGCGGAGGGTGAATTTCTCTGTATCTTCTTCCATATCCCGGATCTAGGGTCCCTACAACCCTTAAAATCCCCGCACCTCTTTTTCTTCATCAAGTAAATTCCGACGTCGCCGTCAGAATGCGGAGTTGCTTTCCTTTGGGTTAAAATCGCTCTGAGCTCCTGTCTTTTGTCCTTCTGCCTTCGGACCCAGTAAACACGGCCTTTCGCGGCTTCTTCCTGCTTAAGACCCTTTCCTGATCTCTCCTCCCGCTCTGCATCTTCTAAAGTCCTCACCTGCCAGGTGGTTTCAGGTCTCTCCGGCCACCCAGTCCTCGTCCTGAAGGCAGCGCTGCAGCCTCAATCCGGGAGAGGTCGCGGGAGTCGCCTCAGACAGAGAGTGGGGGGAGAGGAATGATCTGGAGCCATGGCAGCTACAGCAGCGTGGTGTTGAGACAACCAGGGGGAACAACTGGTGAACAAGGAGAGCAGAGGGGGAAGCACAGCAGGGAAAAAGCCTAGGAATCTTGGGGTGCCAGAGAGTGGGGTGTAACAGGGAGGAGGGAGTTTATAGGGAGAGCAGAGATGGAGGAAGAAATATGTGGGGATTGGGACAATCAAATGATTAGGGGAGAGAGAAGAACAAGAGATGGCAATAAGTTACAAGATTGGGGCAGAACAGGTGGAAGTGAAGGAATAGAGGGAAGAAGATGAGGGAGAGCAGGAGAGGAGAGGGGCACAAAATAAGGGGAAGAAGCCCAAAAGAAAACAGCTATAGAGAGTGGGAATGAGAGATGTACACAGTGAGGGAGGGAAACAGTAATGAAGGAAGGAGGGGGAACCTGGTCCAGGTGAGGGGTGAGATGACTGGATGTGATGATTAAGCTGTGGCATCTTGATTTCTTTCTTTATAATCTAAGAAGTAAAAAGTGTGTTTAAAGTAATACAGATAAGGATGAGAATTACAAAACTCCGGTCTGTAGGTCTCGTGTATTTAATGATTCTTGGCATCTGAGACTAGCTTCCCTTTTACTGTTCCTATTCAGCCAGAGGACTGTGACTTAACTCATTAAGTGTGGGACACCCTCTTCCCAGTTTCTGGCACAGTGTAGTGAGTAGGGGAGTGAAGTGGGTCAAGAGATTATTTAGTCTCTGTCACTATGTGGTGCCTTTTTAAAGGAACAGTGAAAGTACTGTTTGTTTTGTTTTGTTTTTGAGTCGCAGTCTCACTCTGGCACCCAGGCTGCAGTGCAGTGGCATGCTCACAGCCACCACTCCCTCAACCTGCTGGGCTCAGGAGATCCGCCTCAGTCTTCCAAGTAGCTGGGACTACAGGCACACCACCACACCCAGCTGATTTTTTATTGTTTATTTGGAGATGAAGTATTGCCAAGTTGCCCAGGCTGGTCTCGAATTCCTGGTCTCAGACAATCCTCTCACCTCCACCCCCCAAAACTCTGGGATTACAGTCACGAGACACTGCACCAGCCTGTCTTCCCCCCCATTTAATTATAATTAATTTTCTTTTTTCTTTCAAGTTTCCTTACATTTAATTCTTTGCTCTTTCTGAAGCTTGAGATAAGTCTTACTGTATACAATTTCTACTTTTCTACATAGTTATTAACTTCCGAAATATGCTTTGGTGGCATCCTCTCTTCAGCTAATGTTATTCTTTTCTAAATATGACGTACAATTTGACCCTTGAATAGTGCGGAGGTTAGGGGCGCCAATCCCCATGCAGTAAAAAATCTACATATAACTTTTGATGCCCCAACACTTAAGTATCTATAACCTATTGTTGACTGGAAGCCTTACTGATAACATAAACAGCCTACTAACATATATTTTGTGTTATATGAGGAGGGGACCCCAAAACCACTGAATTATCTTTTGGAGGGCAGGATCCTTGTAGTACAGACTTCCTCTGCTACATAAGTATTCTGGAAACCCATTGACATCAGTGTACATTTTTTAAGCCAAACTTCTGTCATCCAGGCTAGAGTGCAGTGGCACACTCATGGCTTACTGTAGCCTTGACTTCTTGGGCTCAGGTGATCCTTCTCCCTCAGCCTCCTGAATAGCTGGGACTACAGGCTTGCTCTACCACACCTGTCTAAGTTTTAATTTTTCTTGTACAGAAGAGTTTTCACTATTTTGCTTAGGCTGGTCTTGAACTCCAGGGCTCAAGCAATCCCCTTGCCTTGGCTTCCCAGAGTGCTGCGATTACAGGTGTGAGCCACCATGCCCAGCCAAGCAAAACCTCCTTTTTTCGTGTGTGTGTGTTGGAGTCTCACTCTGTCACCCAGACTGGAGTGCAATGGCCGCTCCCGGCCACTGCAGCCTCGACCTACTGGGCTCCAGCGATCCTTCTGACTCAGCCTTCACAGGTAGCTGGAACTACAGGCATGCGCTACCATGCCCGGCTAATTTTTGATTTGTTGTAGAGGTGAGGTCTCGTCAAGTTGCCCAGGCTGGTCTCGAACCCGCGGGCTCAGGCAATCCACTCACCTCGGCCAAAGTGCTGGGATTACAGGCTGAGCCACCGAGCTTGGCCAAAACCTCTTTTAAAGTTATCAAACAAACTGTCCTTTGCTGGCATCAAATTCTTCAGCTTTAAATCCTTCAGCTTCCTTTTGCTTTAGGTTGTTATAAAATGACTTCCCTTTTTCCCAAATCATATCAGTTTGTAGATAAGTCTTTCTCATAGCAATCCTGCACCCATATAAAAGCTGTTTTTCAAAATGTGAAAAAAAGTATTTTGCAATAAGTGCAAAGTTTTTGTACTACTAGTGTAGCTGCAGTGACAGCTCCACTAATTTTCTTTTTCTTCTTCCTCTTTTTTTTTTTCACAATGGTTCTTACACTAGATTCATTTGTCTTGAAATGAGGGGCAACTGGCCAGGTGTAGTGGCTTACACCTGTAATCTTAACACTTTGGGAGGGCAGATTCTGTGAACTCAGGAGTTCAAGACCATCCAGGGCAACATAGCAAAACCTCATCTCTACAAAAATAAAAAAAATTAGCCGGGCATGGTGACACATGCCTGTAGTCCCAGCTACTCGGGAGGCTGAGGTGGAAGGATTGCCTGAGCCCAACAGGTCGAGGCTGTGGAGGCCATGAGCATGCCACTACACTTCAGCCTGGGTGACAGAGTGGGACTCCAACTCCAAACAAACAAACAAACAAATACAATAAAAAAGAACGTTGATAAGGACAAACCTCACTCCATTGGCCTCTACAGGTCACTAATATCAGAATCTTGTTAGTCCCAATTCTGTCCATTCATCTCAGATCTTCTCAGGACAACTTGGTGAAATGTCTCTTTCTCTGGGCTTCAGTGAACACACTTCTAAGTTGGAGAGGAGGGGCTGGACTGGAAAATCATATCTGACCCACACTGACCCCTGAAATGATTGGTAAAATTCAGCATGTGTCTGTGTGTGGCTTTTCTTCTGGAAAGGGGAGTGCCTAGTTGTAATCAGAATTTTAAGTAGAACCCAGGCCTCCCAAAATAAAAGAAAAAAAGGCACAAGAATTAAAGAAGCAGAGACAGAAAGGCCATCTCTTGAGGTCTTTCTCTGCATTAGGGCTTTTGTGGCTAAATCTAAAGGCCAATCATGACAGACCCTGGCATTGAATTTTCCACTGGCTTCCCGTGTTCCTCGGGACAAAATCCAGCCTCCACAGCCTGTGTCATCAGGGCCCCTGCCAGTGTCTCTTGCCTCCTCCCAGGACCTGGCCCTCTTCTCCAGACTCACTGTCTCTGTCACATCCGTCGTTTCTCATTTCCCAAACACAACATTTCTGTCTCAGGTCTTTGCTCTTGCTGTTACCTTTGTTCCGGAATCATCACGCCTCTTTCCCTTTCTCCTCCTCCAGGTCTGGGCTCAGATGTCTCCCACCCCCTCCCACCCCATCATCTAAAGCTCCCTCTGCCAGTTGATCTCTTACATGTTACTCAGGTTTCATCACCTCTGCATCAGTTATCAGATCAGAAATGCTCTTCAGCATTGATTATTTCAAGTGTTTTATAATTCCCTCCACTGAGAACACACCGTCTCTACCCATGGGGTATCTGTGGCACCTACTTTGGGGTTATAGTTCAATGCTAGGGCTGTGGGTTGGACTGAATAGTTTTCAGGGAAGTTCAAAGGGCTGAGGCAGGTGAGGAGGGTGGTCTCATGTTTCTACAGGAAATTTCAACTCTAATTAATCCACACATTTTACTCAAAACAAGAGCAAAAAGATGTGTGAGGCCTACAAAGCCTGACAGACAGTGTCCTCAGATAGGGCACTGAGGTGTCCCCATTCTAGTGTCTGTGTCACTGCTTGACTCCAGCTCCTGGGTCTTCCAGGCTCTGCACGTCACCAGGGCCCAGTTGCCATCATGGGCAGGGCCTTTGCCTTCCACTAGGTGACATGCTCAGAGTCGGGGATCCTGGTTTCCCTTCAGGAAGGGTGGAAGGAAGGTCAGGAACCAAGGGGGCATGATGGAGATACCCCCTAAACAACTAGGGAATTGTGCAGTTTCCTGTGAATGGAAAGAGGTGGGGAACATGGTGCCCCTCTCATGGGATCTGGGTCCTTTCTCTCCTGTGGCTTCCTCCCTGAACTCTATCCAGTGAATCCCTGAATGCCCTTCAAACCAGACTTCATATTTTCCCTAATCAATGACCAACTTCTTGTTCTTTATACTGAAGGACCAGTGTGCCTCAGTTTGCTGTTTGTGTCCATTCCTGCTATGGTGCTGTGTTCAGAGGTCACTTTGCATTTTAGTCCAGCTTATTCATGTATGCATCATGTTGTGATAGCAAGATAGGGAAAAGCAGATTGGAATCCTTAAAGGACTCCAGAAGGGACATGGACTCAAGGGTGGGACTTGAGATGAGCCCTGTGAATGGTGTGGTTACCTGTTCCCAGAGGTTGTGGAGTCAAGGAGTATGTAGAACTCTTGGGAAAGGGAGTCTCAGGTCTGGCTGGAGCACCTGGAAGAGGGTTTATGGGTGGCTATGGGGCTGCATGAAAGATTTGGGGTTCCATGCTGTCTTTGCTCAGAATCCCAGGGACACAGATGCTAAGACTGAAATTTGCATGCAGCAGTTTCCTATGATATATGGGCACGACCAAGTTGTTTTTCCTATTCTCTCATGGCCAACAGCACTTTTTTATTAGAGTTGTGAGTTTCAAGTGAGTATTTACTACATACGTTAAATTCCATGCAGGTGAAGTTTGGGCTTCTAGCGGCCCCTGTCTCCCCCTGAGAGTGGTCTAGGTCCCCAGTGTGTTGCCACATGCCTTTCCTCCCTCCTCCCTTCCTCCTTCCCCTAGCAGTGCCCAGTGTCTGCCTACCTCACCCCTGTGCTTGTGTGACCAGTGATCAGGACCCACTTATGAGTGAGAACATGCAGTATTCAGTGCTTTGTTTCTATAATAGTTTACTGAAGTATGTCTCCAGTTACATCCATGTTGCTGCGAAGGCCATGATTTTGTTCTTTATGGCTGTGATATATATATATATATATATATATACTGCATTTTCTTTATCTAGTCCACTGGTATTGGGCATCTGGGTTGGTTCCATGTTTTTGCTATTGTGACTAGCCAACAGCACTTCTGACACCAGAAGTGTAAGAGCATGAGCCACAATCCACACAAAAAATCCATTTTTTTCAGTGGGCACCAGCTGAGTGCCTTCCAATTCAATTCTGACACTATCTACCCGGAGGCAGCATTAGATCTCACAAATTGAAGGCCCAGTCCCACAAGACTGCCCCCCACTTCCAATGCCAGTTGCAAGTCTAGGCTTCCAGTACTTACAATGGCTGGCTATAAATTAGGGTTCCCATGACCCCTTCCTTGGGCTTGATTAATTTTCTAGAGTGGCTCATAGAACTCAGGGAAACAGTTTACTTACATTTACCTATGTGTTACAAAGTGTATTTTAAAGGATACAAATGAGCAGCCAGACATAACAGACATATAGGGCAAGGTATGGGGAAGGAGCACAGAGCTTTTATGCCTTCTCCAGGCATCTCACTTTCTAGGAAGCTACTTGTGTCCTGCTATCCAGAAGCTCATTGACACCCTGTCCTATTAGGTTTTAGGAAGCTTCCTTATGTAGGTTTGATTGATTACATTGTGGGCCATTGATGATCAACTTAACCTTCAACCCCTTTTTCTTACCAGAGTGTTGAGGGGTAGGAAAGAACATCATCTTGGTCTTTCTGGTGACCATCCTGAGGCTGTCTAGGGAACCCTAGTCACTAGTGGTTCCCAGCACAGGAAAGACACTCTTGTCACTTTGGAGATTCCAAGGCTCTTTTTTTTTTTTTTTTGAGTTGGAGTCTCACTCTGTCACCCAGGCTGGAGTGCAGTGGCACACTCAAGGCTACCTCAGCCTTGACCTGCTGGGCTCAGGTGATTCTTCTTTTTGGTTTTTTTTTGACTTGGAGTCTCACACTGTTTCCCAGCTAATAATTTTTTATTTATTGTAGAGATGAGGTCTCACCAAGTTGCCCAGGTGTGTCTCGAACCTGCGGGCTCAGGCAATCCACTCACCTCAGCCTCCCAAGGCACGGGATTACAGGCTGAGCCACCGAGCCCAGCGGTGATCCTTCTGATCAAAAAAGTTAGCTGGGCATGATGGTGAATGCCCGTGGTTCCAGCTACGTGGAAGGCTGAGGTGGAAGGATCACCTGAACCCAGCAGGTTGAGGCTGAGGTGGCCGTGAGTGTGTCACTGCATTTCAGCCTGGATGACAGAGTGAGACTCCAACTCAAAAAGAAAAAAAATGGAATTTTAAGGGCAGAGCATGATGACTCATGCCTCTAATTTCAGTACTTTGGGAGACCAAGGCTGGAGGATCACTTGAGGCCAGGAGTTTGAGACCAGCCTGGGGAATGTAACAGGACTCCATCTTTACAAACAATGAAAAAACTTAGCTGGGCATGGTGGCACGTGCCTGTTGTCCCAGCTACTCAGGAGGCTGAGATGGAAGAATCACTTGAGCCCAGGAGTTGGAGGATGCAGTGCCCTATGATTGTACCACTTGCACACTAGCTTGGGCAACATAGCCAGACCTTATCTCTAACAATATCAATATTAAAAAGTTAAAAGAAAAAAAAAAAGGTTTTGCCTGCATTTTGGAAGATAAAAATGGTAATTTAGAGTTTTTTTGGAAAGATATTGGAGTCCCATTGGTGGATATTCATCATTGGAGACATTTTTCTTTGTATATTCTGGAAGTTCCAGTGTTTAGGGTGGGGCTGTTATGAATGAAAATATGATATCTTGGGTCCTTGGGTATATATATATGTGTTATTTCATTATGCATGAAATTATTAGGGCTTGGAATATCTTGTGGGATTTTGTAGCAGGATCCCCATCCTTGGAGATTCCAAGGCAATATCCTTGTGAGGTATTGAGGGAGTATGTTGGACCCCACTGGAGTTTGTAAGAGTTTCTGAGCACAGAAGGATATCAGTGGGGTTGCAGGCCCAGAGGGAAGATGATTTGCATTAGGGAGGGTGTGCTGGGAATGAGATCCAAAATGCAGATAAAACCTTTTTTTTTCTTTTTCTTTTAATTATTTTTAATATTGGTATTGTTAGAGATAAGGTCTGGCTATGTTGTCCAGGCTAGGGTGCAATGGCGCAATTATAGGATCCTTCTGTCCCCACCTCCCAACACAACTTCCCAGGCTGCAAGGGCCTGTGACTTCAGGAAAAAGTATTCCCAGAACCAGAGGCCAGACAACACCCCAGTGACCTGCAGCACAAGGGCTCATCTTTGGGACTGTCCTTGGGAAGATGCAGCTGCCACTTCCTCGCTGCCAGGCCACTGGTAGTTACTCTCTACTGGCCTCTCCCTGCCTGCTGAGGAACAGAGGGACAAGATGCTTTCATGTAAAAGTGGAACACAAATATGGCTACCACCAGGAGGGAACACAGGCCCAGGGAAGGGAGTTTGAGGGTTGCAGCCCTGGTCATGACAGGGGGACTCAGGAACTGGAGGAGGGAGAAGCCCTGTCCACCCTCCCAGGGTGCCCCTGTGCCTAGCAGGTGGCTGAATAGATGGGGTGAGCCACTGGGGCCACATTTAGGGACAGGAGTTGCTCTCTCCTCCACACACACTCTTGCCTGTGCACATGCTTCCCCTCCCCCGCTTTCTCTCTAGAATGGGAAAATCGATGCTTCTCCAGTTGGGTGACTGAGTAAGAGGAGTGGTTTGTCCGTCTGTGCCCTCCCTGAAGTCTTCCACCTTCCTCTTTACTGTTCTGCTCAGACATTCATGCTTTGCGGTGTTCTTTCCATTTGTATGATCCTAAGATCCAACCGAGATTCAAGTATTGGGGTGTGTGAATTTTTATTTTTGAATTGGAGCTTCACTCTGTCATCCAGGCTGGAGTGCAGTGGAATGCTCAATGGCCACCACAGCCTCGACCTACTGGGCTCAGGCAATCCTTCTGCCTCAGCCTTCCAAGTAGCTGAAACTATAGGTGCATACCACCACGCCTGGCTAATTTTTAAAAAATTATTTATTGTAGGGACGAAGTCTCACCAAGTTGCCCAGGCTGGTCTTGAGCCCCTGAACTCAGGCAATCCTCTCACCTAGGCTTCTCAAAGTGCTGGGATTACAGGCTTGAGCCACCACACCCGGCCAGGTGTGTGAATATTTAAGTCAGTATCATCGTAAAGTGAGAAGTCTTAGGTCCCAAGAACTTGCTCTATCGAGGCACCTGGGCAGCCAGGAGCATCTTCTCTTTCTGCCTAGTCTCATCTCTTTATTGCCAAAGTGGGTCAGCTGAGCCTCAGGCAACTGCTCCGGGTCAGCTCCCTGTGCCTCTGGTTGCATTTACACAGGTCCTTCCCAGCTATTGAGGGTAAGGAGTGTGGTCTGGGTGAAGAACCCTTTTGTTCCTCAACTGCTCCTGGTCAGTTCTCCTCAAACATGCTGAAGACCATTCCAAGGACACACAGGACCCCTGCACACATCACTTCCCCAAAGTGAAGGTCATCCATAAGGTATCCTCGTATCAGTTGTCTTTTTCTTTTCTTTCTTTCTTTTTGTTTTGAGTTGGAGTCTCACTCTGTCACCCAGACTGGAGTGCAGTGGCTGCTCCCGGCCACCACAGCCTCGACCTGCTGGGCTCCAGCCATCCTTCTGTCTCAGCCTTTCGAGTAGCTGGAACTACAGGCGCGCACTACCACGCCCGGCTAATTTTTTGATTTATTGTGGAGATGAGGTCTCTCCAAGTTGCCCAGGTGGGTCTCGATCCCGTGGGCTCAGGCAATCCACTCACCTCAGCCTCCCAAAGCGGGAGATTACAGGCTGAGCCAGCGAGCCCGGCTAGTTGTGTCTTTTTCATTCACTCACTTATTCACTACTTATGGAGTGTGCATTCAATGCCAGGCTTTGTTTGCACTAGGGATAAAAATTATATACCAGTGGAATATACCTCCCCTACCTTATCTAGATTATTTTTATTATTTTTTGAGTCAGGGTTTCACTCTATTGCCCAGGCTGGAAAGCAGTGGCACAATCACGGCTCACTGCAGCCTCAAGCTCTCGGGCTCTGGCGATCCTTCTGCCTCTGCCTCCCGAGTAGCTGGGACTACAGGTGAGGACCACCATGCCTGGCTAATTTTCTGGGTTTTGCAGACATGAGGTTTTGCTATGTTGCCCAGGCTGCAGGTTGTTTTTAAATAATAAGAGACAAACCCGTTCAGTTCTTAATTGTCCAGCAAACCCAATGACCTAAAGCAAATGACTGGTGTGGTCATTTCCCCATGTTCCCTGACTTCCTTTCTCCTCTCTGATGTGTTTATGTCCAGGTCTACTCTGTGCCTGTGCCTTGTGGCTGATGACACCTGGTGGAAGACATACATCCAAATGGACAGGTTTCCCTTTAGATTCCTGCATGGTTCCTCTTGCGCCCCCTGTTTGTCTATTTCATGCTTTTCCTCTCTTCCTCCTCTGATGTCCAGCTCCTACTCTTCCATCCTTTCTCTCAGTCAAGGACTGTGGTTCTTCCTCCACTGAGTTCCTGGAAGCAAAGGGAGAAACCTTCTCCAACCTGCTGATCCTCCTGTCTCAGGACCTGCGATGTCCACCCAGCAGTGACTAGAAATGGGCTGTCCCTGCTCCTGGCTATTGCTGGCCCTGTGACTGTGACCCATGTGCCAACACCTCTCACGGTCTCAGGACACTATGGCATCCTTCTTCATGGCATCATCAATTTTTACTCTAGGAAATTATCTTGGTCAGCATACCCACAGGGTGATATTTTTCATCTAAAACACACACATACACACATAGTATACATCTTGTTTTTCCTTCTTCCTTTTTTTAAATTTTTTTTTGAGTTGGAATCTCACTGTGTCACCCAGACTGGAATGCAGTGGCCACTCCCGGCCACCGCAGCCTCGACCTGCTGGGCTCTGGCGATCCTTCCGTCTCAGCCTTCCAAGTGGCTGGAACTACAGGCGCGCACTACCATGCCCCACTAATTTTTGATTTATTATAGAGATGAGGTCTCGCCAAGTTGCCCAGGTGGGTCTCGAACCTCCAGGCTCAGGTAATCCACTCACCTCAGCCTGCCAAAGGCATGGGATTACAGGCTGAGCCACCGAGCCTGGCTCTTTTTTTTTTTTTTTTTTTGAGTTGGAGTCTCAGTCGACTAGACTGGAGTATAATGACACAATCAGTGCTTACTGCAGCCTTGACCTCCTGGGTTCAATCGATCCTCCCAGCTCCTCCTGAGTAGCTGGAACTACAGGCACATATCACCACACCTGCCTAATTTTTGTATTTTTTGTAGGGATGTGGTCTCACTATATCGCCCAGGCCAGTCTCAAACTCCTGGACTCTAGTGATACCCCTGCTTCAGCATCCCAGAATGCTTGGATCATCAGTGCTCACCATAGCCTTGACCTCCTAGGTTCAATAAATCCTTCCAGCTCAGCCTCCTAAGTAGCTGGTACTGCAGACATGCACCACTTCACCTGTCTATTTCTTGTATTTTTTGTAGGAATGAGGTCTCACTATATTGCCCAGGCTGGTCTCAAACAGCTGGGCTCAAGTGATCCTCCTGCTTCGGCCTTCCAGATTGTTGGGATCACAGGCTTGAGCCACCGTGCCTGGCCCTCCTTCTATTCTTTCATTTTTTAAACAAATAATTCTCTATGAACTACATATTTCCCTGTAGTCAAGACCCCTCCTCTATGCTCTGATTAAGAGCATAAGACACTACAATCTTGTTTATACTGTCTCTAATTCTTTGCTGCAGTCTCATGTGACCCCTTCTGGCCAAGCCTTCACAGCCTCCACTCTACCAATCCTTTCTTTTTCAGAGTCACCAGTGACCTCCCCAATTCTAAATCCAATATGCAATTTCCTGCTCTCATCTTTCTTTTCCTGTCAGCAGCTTGGGGCACAGCTGGTCCCTCCCACTTACAATTTCTTGGCTTTGAAGACATCCTACTAACTTTTTTTTTTTTTTGAGTCAGGGTTTCACTCTGTTGCCCAGGCTGGTATGCAGCTGCACAATCATGGCTCACTGCAGCCTTGACCAGTTGGGCTTCGTCAATCCTGCCTTAACCTCCCGGGTAGCTGGGACACGTGTGCACCACCATGCCCAGCTAATTTTTTGGATTTTATTACAGTGTTCCCCAAGCTTTCAGCCTTCCACCTCAGTCTTCCAAGTAGCTGGAATTACAGGTATGCACCACCACACCCAACTACTTTTTTGACTTATTGTGGAGACGAGGCCTTGCCAAGGTTGCCTGGGCTAGTCTTGAATCCCTGGGCTTAGGCAATCCTCTCACCTCTGCCTCCCAAAGTGCTGGGATTACAGGCATGAGCCACCACGCCTGGCTTTTTTAAATTTTCTTGTCACACTTGTACCTGGTGGTCTCTCCTGATCTCCCTTTTCTCTGAATGTGGAACGAACCACGGCTCAGTCCTGGAACCTCTTCTCATCTCTGTCCATACCCATTGCCTTTCCTTATCATCTTATCTCCTGGCTTTAAAACCTATCTGCACGTCTCCATCTCCCCTGTAGACCTCTCCCCTGAACTCCAGAATCCTGTGTCCAGTTGTCCACTCAACGCGGCTGGGACATCTAACAGGCCTCTCCCCCTTCATGTGTCCAGGAGTGACTTCCTGAACTCCCCAAATGTGTTCCCTGCAGCCCTGCACATCTCAGAGGAGGGCCAGCCTGAACTGCCTAAGGCTTGAATATGTTGACATGTATTTCAAATACAGAAAATATGACCTTATTTTCAAGTGTGTTAATTTATAAGATAAAGAAAAAATACTTAAAATAGGCGAGGAAATATATAGTTTCCAAAATATTCTTGAGCTATGGGAGAAAACAGTTTGAAGCCTCTGGCCATCCCTGATCTGCTCCCCCAGGACCTCTCTGACCTCGTCTCCTCTTGTGTCCTCCTTGCTCACTCAGCTCCAGCCACACAGGCCTCTCTCCCTTCCTGGGGTCGAGGCTGCTCCTGCCTCAGGGTCTTCACTTGGCCTGTCCTTCTACCTAGTACTCTCTGGCCCCTCAGCTGCAGGTATAAACACCTCTCCCTCCTAGGAATCTTCCTGGTGGAGGCTTCTGTGTCATCTTTCTGGTGGAGGCTTCTGTGTCTCCTCATGTCCCCCCATTAAACTTTCTAGTCACACCCTTACCCCCCTCCTTTGGTCCATATTGCCTGCTTTGAATGTTTCTTTCTGCTTCTCCACCTTCCACTGTCTGCATCCTGGTAAACACAAGGCCCCACCCAAGGGGAGAGCAGAGCCAGAAGGTGGGAGGTATGCTGGGCCTGCCCCTTGTGTTAGGTAGGAAAATAAGTCTGTTTCTCCTACTATATTCCAAGCATTAACACAGAACACTTCTGATACCAGATGTGAGGGAGTTTTTTCCCACACACCATATACTAGGGTATTCTCTAGTAGACACCCATGCGGTGTTCTGTAATTCAGTTCAATTCTGACACCGTACACATAGGGTTAGAATCTGATATGGCAGGTTGAGTACTCAGTCTCCCAAGACTATCCCCCCAATCCTTCATCAGTCGAAAATAGTAGGTTGTCACCTATACTTCTGACTGACCTGCTATAAATCGGGGTTCCCATGACTCCCTCCTTGGTTTTGATTAATTTGCAAGGATAGCTCACAGGATTTGGGGAACATTTACTTAAGTTTATCAACTTATTGTGTAGTAAGTCCTCACTTAATGTCATTGGTAGGTTCCTGGAAACTGGGACTTTATGTGAAATGACACAGAGCAGGTCCTCGAAAAATGTCATTTTGTTCAATGCCATTTTTTTTGAGACAGGGATCTTGCTCTGTCCCTCGGCTAGAGTGCTGTGGCATGATCATAGCTCACTTGTTTTTAACTTCTGGCCTCAAGGGATCCTCCCACAGGCCTTCATAGCTTGTTTTTAACTTCTGGCCTCAAGGGATCCTCCCACAGGCCTTCAAAGTGTTGGGATAACAGGCATGAGCCACTGCATCTGGCTTCAATGTTTTTTTCTTTATAATATTGGTGATTTAAAAAAATGTCATTTCATGTAAAGTCCCAGTTTCCCAGAAATGATTGATGACATTAAATGAGGACTTTCTGCATTAGTACAAGATATAACAAGGGATACAGAGGAAAAGCTAGATGGCGATATGCAAAGGTGAGGTCGGGGAAGGTTCTGAACACAGGAGCTTCTGTCTTTGTGGATTTGAGGTGCACCACCCACCTGTCATTTGGATGTGTTTAATAACCAGGAAGCTACCTGAATTCTATATTTCAGGGATTTTTATAGAGGCTTCGACATGTAGGCATGAAAGGAGATTACCTATCTCTAGCCCCTCTCCCTCTTTTGGAAGTAGGGGCTGGGGCTGAAATTTCTAAGCAGCTAATCATGGCTTGATCTTTCTGGTGACCATTCCCAATCCAGGAGATCAGTAATAGCTGCCCCATTAATATAGATGTTCCTATCATCCAGAAAAGTCCAAGGAATTTGGGAGCTCTGTGTCAAAAACCAGGGACAGAGACCAAGGTATTTTTTGGGGGAGAGCCCCCAAAACTGATTTATTTCTAAAAATTTGTGCATTTATTCTTCTGTGTTTAAACTTTAGTCACCTTGAAAGTACTGTCTGCTTGATGCAATACACCTATCAAGATGCTTCTTCCACTGCTCAGAACAATTTTGAACTTTTCAGTTTTGATGCCTTTTAGTACTTCTGCCGTTTTTGTTTCACTTCTTCCACATCAGCAAAAACGTTTCCCTTTGAGGACTTTTTCACTGGGGAAACAAACAAAAAAATTGATTGCGACAAGATAGGGTGAATAGGGAGGGTGGGGCCCAAGGGTCATGCTGTTTTGGGTCAAATATTGCTGAATACTCAGCATGGTATAGGCAGGTGGGCTGTCATGGTGGAAGAACCAGTCACTTGTTTGCCACAACTTGGGACATTTCTTCTGCAAATTGTGAAACAACCTTCTCAAAGCTTTCAGATAAAAACTTTGGTTGACCTTTTGATCCAGAGGAACAAATTCTGAGTGTACTACTAGGGGCCCATCCTCCAAAAGATAATTCTGTTTTTTTTTTTTTGGTTCCCTGCCTCATGTGTGTGTGTGTGTGTGTGTGTGTGTGTGTGTGTGTGTGTGTGTATTTATACCCACTCCCCAGAATGGTACTCAACCTTGCCTTCACATTAAAATGCTATCATTCTGCAAATAGGACAGGGATCCAGCCTCTGTAATAGTTAAGGTGCCCTAGGTGATTCTAAACTCCATCCAGCATTGACACCAAAGCTCTGTGTTCTCCATTTCTGAGGGCTGGGACCAGCATGTGATCCACAGAGCGATGAAGGGGCTTTTTTCTTCAATGGGCTTCATCAGGATTGGGTCTGTGACTTGAAGGAAGTCCATCTCACGTCCCCACTGCTGCAGCATTTATATTGGCTTTTGTAGGAGGGAGTGAGTTCCAAGAAAAAGTCAGAAAACTCCCTTGTTGGTCTTCCCGTAGCTGTTTATTGTCCCTGTGTCTCCCTGGTACAGTGGGCAACAGAGAACCTCTATCCACAGATTGTGGCCGTCTTCCCAGTGTTGTGACAAAGAAAGGGGGTGTGCTGATTCTAAGAGTTAAATAGGTTACTTTTCACATTCCAGATTGGTGTCTAAAGACTTATATTGCCTGAGGAATAATCCAAAAGAGAAGGAGAAAAGAAAGAGAAGTCAGGGATGTTTCTCAGGTAAGATGACCTTCTCGGTGGGTTGCCCTATATCCTTCCTTTCTGGAATGCCAGGTGTTGGAATGGTTCATTCCCTCTGGCTCTGATGCATCCTGCCTGCTGTGTCTGCTCACACTCACCCCTGCCTTTCCTCAGTCCTCTTGTCTCCACTTAGATTCCATTTCCCCATGACCCAGTGATGTGAACTCGTGAGGAGACTCCATGGGGCATGGGCCTGGGAAGGGCTCATACCAGATTTGGATGGAGACGGGGTGCAGGCCCTGTGTTGTGAGAGCTGTTGGGCAACAGGGTTGTTTAAGGGCCGTGTCTGCGTGCAGTATGAGCTCTCTAAACTAGGTACATGGTGTTTATGTTGACAAACTAAGAAAAGTGCAACTTAACGAATTTTATTGTCCCCAAAATGCTGAAATGCACATAAGGAAAGATGATAATGAAAAATCTATAAAAAAATTATGTCATTGAGAGGAATCTCTTTTTTTTTTCTTTTTTTGAGTCAGGGTCTCACTCTGTCACCCAGACTGGAGTGCAGTGGCATGATCACAGCCACCGTAGCCTCGACCTGGTGGGCTCAGATGATCCTTCCACCTCAGCCTCCTGAGTAACTAGAACTACAGGCATGTGCCACCATGCCTGGGTAATTTTTTTGTGTGTGTGTTGGAGTCTCACTTTGTCACCCAGACTGGAGTGCAGTGGCACGCTCATGGTCACTACAGCCTTGACCTGCTGGGCTCAGTTGATCCTTCTACTTCAGCCTTCCAAGTAGCTGGAACTACAGGCATGTGCCACCACACCTAGCTAATTTTTTTGATTTATTGTAGAGATGAGATTTCACCAAGTTGCCCAGGCTGGTCTTGAAACCCTGAACTCAGGCGATCCTCTTGCCTCAGCCTCCCAAAGTGCTGGGGTTACAGGCATGAGCCACCATGCCTGGTTCTGGGTAATTTTTTTGATTATTGAAGAGACAAAGTCTCACCAAGTTGCCCAGGTTGGTCTCAAACCCCTGGGCTCAGGCAATCCTCTTGCCTCCACCTCTCAAAGTGCTAGGATTGCAGGCATGGGCCACCTTGCCTAGTTTATTTTCATTAATTTAAGTATGTATACATGTGTGTGCATGAGTCTATGGGTACACAGGCCCATGGCTTTTATAAAAGACAGATTATCATTTAAAAAAAATTTTAATCAATTTTTGAAATGATATTGTGGGGTACAGTTAAGGGTTAGGTATACAAATATGCTCCGTTCAGGCACCCTTGTTGATAAGATGTGTCTCCCCGTCCCCAGATCATCATTTCAAAAGTAAGTTTTGTGTTTTTTAACTGTATTTTCCATGGCCTTACATTTTTTTCCTTCACTATCACATTAATGAGTTAAATAATAGCAAGAATACTATGTATTATGTGCTTGCATATGTGTTTGCATGTGTAATGACCTTTTACACAGTTTTATATTGTTAGACTTGAACTTGTTTCAAGTTTTCCTAGGGAATTCTCCATCAAAGTTATTTTGATGCTGTATGTGTTACTTAACTGTTTAATACTTTGCTATTTTTTTTTTGAGTTGGAGTCTCACTCTGTCACCCAGACTGGAGTGCGGTGGCCGCTCCTGGCCACTGCAGCCTCGACCTGCTAGGCTCCGGCGATCCTTCCGCCTCAGCCTTCCGAGTAGTTGGAACTACAGGTGCGCGCTACCACGCCCGGCTGATTTTGATTTATTGTTGTAGAGATGAGGTCTCGCCAAGTTGCCCAAGCAGGTCTTGAACCCGCGGGCTCAGGCAATCCCAAAGCACGGGATTACAGGCTGAGCCACCGAGCCTGGCTGACTTTGCTATTTTTTTTAACTGTTTGACCTGAAGGAAGTTTCTCAGTGTTTGTGACACAGTTGTCTACTAGTAAAATTGGAATATTTCTTTCTATCATGAGCCATTGTGTTGTTATTGGAGTTAGTTCATGTAAAGCATTTGGAGTAACACCTAGCACATGGGAAATGTTCAAAAGCTTTAGTTATTATTATTATTTTTATCATCATAGTTTTTAGATTTTGACCTTTTTTTTTAAAAGCCGCTGTGGGTCAGGTGTGGTGGCTCACGCCTGTAATTACAATACTTTGGGAGGTTGAAGTAGGAAGATTGCTAGAGCCCAGGAGTTCGAGACCAGCCTGGGCAACATAGCGAGACCTCATCTCTACAAAAAATTTTTAAAAAATCAGCTGGGCATAGTGGTGCACACCTGTAGTTCCAGCTGTTTGGGAAGCCAAGATGGGAGGATCACTTGAACCCAGGAGGCAGAGGCTTCAGTGCACCAGGATAGTGCCACTGCATTCCAGGATGGGCAACAGAATGAGACCCGAACTCAAAAAAAAAAAAAAAGCCACTGTGGACATTGTCATCTCCCTTTCTCTAGCTCATCTAGATATTGAATATCACTTGATGTGTCAAACATAATGTTTAACATTTTTATAGAGATAACCCTGTGTTGAGTTTTTATTAATGTATTTCTTCTATTGTCTACAAAAGTGAGAAATCCACACTGATTTACAGGATACCGTAACCTCCTATGGAAAAGTGTAATAAATGCGATTAGAGAGATAAACATGCTTCAGAATACCTTTGTCAGAGCACTCACTTGAACTGAATTGATACTTAAACCTCTCATTTTGTTATTTTATGTGAAGATGATAACTCTCCCCACAGCCCCTTGGTGAGATATGTTTTTCATTCCAGGGAAGGTTGACATTCGGGGATGTGGCCATCGAGTTCTCTCAAGAGGAGTGGAAGTGCCTGGACCCTGCTCAGAGAGCTTTATACAGGGATGTGATGTTGAAAAACTATGGGAAACTGGTCTCCCTGGGTGAGGACATGTCCCTCCTGAAGTTGGGATCTGCCCTTGTGTGACTTTGCACTTTTCCTCTGTGCCTCTTGGGAGCCCCTGCATTGCTTGACTGAGGTTGAAGCTTTGTTACCTCTGAGATAAAAATCTTCCTAGTGTGGCACTGGGACATGCTTAACTATTCCCTTTTTTCATATGTTTTGCCCCCCTCACAATTCATTTTTGGTGGTTCCAGAGCTTAAGTAGAAATAAAGTCCTATGGCAGACTAACAAAATATATAGTTCCTGGCCAGGTGCAGTGGTTTATGCCTATAATCCCAGCAATTTGGAAGGCTGAGGCAGGAGGATCACTTAACCCCAGGAGTTTGAGATCAGTCTGGGCAACATAGCGAGACCTTGTCTTTACAAAAATTAAAAAATGAGCTGGGCATGGTGGTGCACACCTGTAGTTCCAACTACTTGGGAAGCTGAGGTGGAAGGATTGCCTGAGCCCATGAAGTCAAGGCTGTGGTGAGCTGTGATTGTGCCACTGCGTTTCAGCCTGGGCGACTGAAATAGACACACACACACACACATACACCCACTCACACACAGTTCCCGGTTTCCTACCCTATGCTTAAGATTCAGTAGTTCTTGGAAGAGAGCTAGATGTCTGCATGTTATAGTGTTCCCTATGCTTTCAGAAGTGGATGAATGTGTGTAATATTTTTCTAGAACCATCTGAAATGCTCGCTCCTAAACTAAACAAAGGGCTGGGATTCTGGAAAAGGCTCAGCACAACCCATTGCTTTCTTTACAAAAGCAGGAATCTCTCTTTCTAAAATGAATATTGTCTCCATGTTGGAGCACCTTATTTTCTGTGTAAATTTGAGTTAGATATATAAACCTTGTGAATCTTCTGTCCTATTTGAAAAATACTGATAATTTACTTCAAGTCTTTTTGACAAGTTAATGCTGTTAGATGATTTATAGTAGTGCCTGTTTTATGTAAGGGCTCAAGTTGGTTTTTTTGTTTTTGTTTTAAAGAAGATATATAAACTTTCTGTCATGTTTATTATGAGGCATTTTTTATTGATTTGTATCTTCTATGTTTTTATTTTGCAGTTTTTTCTAACAGTGTTGTCACTGAACTTTATTAATAAACATTGAAAGTACGTACTCTGTTTTACATAAATTTTGTGGCCAATGAAATGGATATTTAAAAGTTGCTGTACAGATAGGGAGTGGTTCGTTTAATTGGCTGTTATGTAACTGCAGATAGGAGCTCATAATTGTGATTTCTGACATCTTTCTCTAATTCTTATCCTTTATAATATCTATTTGCCTGACCTGAGATTTCAAAAGTCAGTGGTCTGAACATATTTTCTAGTTCTCACAGTGTATGCTCCTTTTAGAATGTAAGTCCTGTCCTTATTCTTTCTTTGAAAAAGTTATTTATTTATTATAGAATTGTGGGGTACAGGTGAGAATTTACTACATAAGTAGGCTGCATGCAAGTAGGATTTGGGCTTCTAGGTGGTCCTCACTTCCCCTGGTAGTGGGTCAGGTACCCTTTGTGTTCTCAAGTGTTGTCATGTGCCCCCTGCACTCGTCCTTCTCTCCCTTCTCTGGCAGTATCCAGCAACTTCCAATCCTACCCTTGTGCTCATGTGACCAATGATCAGGGCCCATTTATGAGTGAGGACATGGGATATTCAGTTCTTTGTTTCTGTGATAGCTCACTTAGTATGATGGTCTCCAACTGCATCCAAATTGCTGCGAAAGGGATGGTTTTGTTCTGCTTTGTGGCTGCATAATACTCCATCATATATACAAATTCTGACAATTAAGTTTGCGAACTCATCCTAAACAAAATGCAACATACCTCATTGCTGAATATCACTATGATCAGCTTCAAAGTCCTTTCCCTTGGGGAGCTATGCACCAATACAAGTGCCTAGTCCATCCATCAAAGCAATTTTGGAAGTCTTTTTCTGGTCATCAGAGCTGTTGCATTATCCTTGGTGTCCTGAAAGTTATCAAAATGTCTTCCTTTCAATATTTCTCTTATCTTTGGGTAAATAAAAAAGTCTTCGGGACCAGATCAAGTAAGTACGGAGGGTGTTCCGATACAGTTATTTGCTTCCTGGTTAAAACTCCTTCACAGACAGTGCTGTGTGAGCTGGTGCATTGTCCTGATGCAAGAGCTCCTTCGGGACCATTTTTGCACACACATTTCTCATGCCAAGATTTTCAGTTAAGATTTTCCTGTTTGTCTATCAATGTTTATTTTGTTTGCTATGCTTCTACCATTAGCCAATGATTTTGATGAACAATTTGTCAAAATTTTGCAATGTTTTTGTCAGTTCCACTTGTTACTGACCTTCCTGACCTCTCTTCATCAGTGGCGCTTTCTCTCCCTTCAGAAAAATGTTTAATTCATTTGTGAATCATGGCTGTCTTCATGGCATTTTCCCCAGAAACTTGGACAAACATGTCCTTGATTTCACTCTCACTCTTGCCAAGTTTAACAAGAAGTTTAATGTTTGTTCATTGCTCTAATTCAAGCTCCAACATTCTTGCAATGGCACACAAAATCATGCAACAACAGTAATGAATGCCATTCTGCAAGCCACTGCTACACATTGACATGAACACAGCTGTGAGACACTGATAGACCAAGGTTATGAAACCTTACCAAGCTGTTTGTACAATGCTGCCAATGTAAGAGCATGGTGGCAAGCTCGCAGACTTAATTGTCAGACCTCATATGTATCACATTTTCTTTATCCAGTCCACTTTCAATGAGTAGCAGTGTTGGTTCCATATATTTGCTATTGTAGATAGTGTGGCAGTAAACATGTGTGTGCAGGTGTTTTTTGGTAGAGTTATGTTCCTTTGGGTATTGCCAAATCATATGGAAGGACAATTTTTAGTTATTTTAGGAATCATCAGAATGATTTCCATGGAGGTTGAACTAGCTTGCATTCCTGCCAAAAGTGTAGAAGCATTTCCTTTTCTTCACAGCCATGCCAGCACCTGTTGTTTTTTTGACTTATTAAGGATAGCCATCCTTATCGGAGTTGGGTGGTATCTCATTGTAGTTTTGGCTTGCATGTCTCTGATGATTAGTGAGGATGAACATTTTTTATGTGTCGGCTGCTTGAATGTCATCTTTAGAGAAGTGCCTGTTCATGTCTTTCATCCACTTTTTAATGAGGCTGTTAGTTTTTTTCCCTCTCACTTGGCATTGTTTAGAATTTCCCAGACCATAAATTTGTATAATTTTGTTTAATAGTATTTAATTCTGGTTTTATTACAGATTATCAGTCTATCTTATTAATTTTCAACATGACTTACAGATGATGGATTTTTAAAAAAATTATAAAGATGTGGGGTACATTTCAGGGTTAGGTATACAAACATTGATTATGCAGGTACCCTTGTTGATGAAGTATGCCCCTCCCTCCCCTGGCAGTTTCCCTCAACTGCCAATCCTACCCCCCTCCCCTAACAGTTTCCCATTACTGCCAAATGTTTTCTTATAGTATTATAATTGTTCAAGGTCTGCTTATGAGAGAGAACATATGGTACTCCGTTCTTTGTTTCTGTGATAGATCACTGAGTATGATCGACTCCAAATCCATCCAAGTTGCTGTGAAGTCCATATGTTTGTCCTTTTTTATGGCTGCATAATATTCCATTGTGTATATGTACCACATTTTCTTTTCTTTCTTTTTTTTTTTTTTGAGTTGGAGTTTCACTCTGTCGCCCAGACTGGAGTGCAACGGCTGCTCCCGGTCACCGCAGCCTCGCCTGCTGGGCTCCAGCGATCCTTCCACCTCAGCCTTCCAAGTAGCTGGAACTACAGGTGCTTGCTACCATACCCGGCTAATTTTTTGATTTATTGTAGAGATGAGGTCTCACCAAGTTGCCCAGGCGGGTCTCGAACCCGCGGGCTCAGGCAATCCACTCACCTCGGCCTCCCAAAGTGCTGGGATTACAGGCTGAGCCACCGAGCCCAGCCCACATTTTCTTTATCCAGTCCAACTTCAATGGGCAACATAGTTGGTTCCGTGTTTTTGCTACTGTGAATAGAGCAGCAACAAACAAACATGTGTAGGTTTCTTTTTTGTAGAATGATTTGAGTTCCTCCGGGTATATTCCCAATAGGGGAATTGCTGGGTCATGTGGAAGGTCAATTTCTAGTTCTTTCAGAAATTGCCACACTGTCTTCCCAAGAAGTTGCACAAGTTTGCATTCCTATCAGCAGTGTAGAAGTGTTCCTTTTTCTCCTCATCTTCACCAGCATCTGTTGTTGTTTGTTTTATTAATGATGGCCATTCTTACTGGGGTTAGGTGGTATCTCATCAATGTGGCTTTGATTTGCGATTCTCTGATGATGAGTGAGGCTGAGCACTTTTTCATGTGTCTGTTGGCTGCCCATATATCTTCTTCTGAGAAGTGTCTATTCGTGTCTTTTGCCCACTTTTTAAAGGGGCTGTTTGTTTTTTTCCAGGGCTTTTTTTTTTTTTTTGAGTTGGAGTCTCACTCTGTCGCCCAGACTGGAGTGCAGTGGACGCTCCCAGCCACCGCAGCCTCGACCTGCTGGGCTACAGCGATCCTTCCGACTCAGCCTTCCAAGTAGCTGGAACTAGAGGCGCGCGCTACCACGCCCAGCTAATTTTTGATTTATTGTAGAGATGAGATCTCGCCAAGTTGCTCAGGCGGGTCTCGAACCCGTGGGTTCAGGCAATCCACTCACCTCAGCCTCCCAAAGTGCTGGGATTACAGGCTGAGCCACCAAGCCTGGCTTTTCCAGGGCTTTTTTTGGTAGGTAGTTTTCGTGTAACAGAGTCAATTTTCTGAGTTGTTATTGGTCTATTTAGTGTCTCACTGTCTTCTTGTTTCAACCTGGGGTGGTTGTGTGATGTCAGAAAGTCCTCCATTTCATTTAGGTTATCAAGTTTGTTTCCATACAGGTGTACATAGTAATCTCTGATAATCTTTTGTATTTCTTTGGGGTCAGTTGTGATTTGGTCTTTTGTATTTCTGATTGTGTTTATTTGGGCTCTTTCTCTCTTTTTCTTGGTTATTCTGTCTAGGGGCCCATCAATCTTGTTAATTCTTTCAAAGAACTTTTTATTTTGTTGATGTTTTCTATGATATTTTTGTCTTCTATGTCCTGTATTTGTGCTCTATTTTTGTGATTTGGATTCTTCTGTTAAAGTTGGGGTTTTGGTGATCTCTTTCCAGCTCCCTTAGGTGATTTGTTAGGCTCTCAACTTTTGATCTTTCTGTTTTCTTGTTGTGTGCTCATAGAGATATAAATTCTCCTCTGAGAATTGTTTTCAGGGCATCCCAGAGGTGTTGGTAAGATGTTTCTTCATTTTCATTTGTTTCCAGGAATCTTTCAATTTCTGCTTTGATTTCAGTGTTGACCCAGTAGTTGTTCAGTGTCATGCTATTCAGTGTCCATATCTTTGTGGGTTTTGGCAAAATGTTTTTGGTGTTGATATTTATTTTTATTCCACTGTGGTCTGAGACTGTGCATGGCAAGATTTCAACCTTATGGAATTTGTTTATGCTTGATTTATGGCCAAGGATGTGATCGATCTTGGAGTATGTTCCATGTGGTGATGAGTAGAATGTATATTCTGTGGTTGTTGGGTGGGATAATCTCTAGGTATCTATTAAGTCCATTTGTTCAAGTGTCAAGTTTAGTTTCTGGATCTCCTTGTTGATTTTTTGCTTTGATGATCTATCTAGGGCTGTCAGTGGAGTATTCAAGTCTCCTGCTATAATAGTGTTAGAGTCAATATCTTTTTAAAGTTTACTTAGCAGTAGTTTTATAAATGCTGGTGCTCCTGTGTTGGGTGCAAATATGTTTAGAATGGATATTTCTTGTTGATGGATTGAGCCTTTTATTATTATGTAGTGTCCTTTTGCAAGATGATGGATTTTTAACATATATTACTCAATATAACTGACATGCCCCACTTGTTAATGTCACAAAATGCCTGGTCTGTGTGGGTGTAGATAGTTTCATAACAGGTATTCAGGAAAGTTGTATTTTTGTCACATTGTTTTATTAATTTTTTTCTCATTTTTCGAGTGTTGTTATTATTTTGCAATTTAAAATTGCTATTTATTTAAAGTAGTCATTGAATAAGGTTTTGAAAAATTATTTATTATTATGACACAGCTGTTCCTTGGTCTCCATGGGGATTAGTTCCAGGAACCCCATGGATATCAAAATGCTCAGATGCTCAAGTTCCTAAGTCAGGCCTGCAGAATCCTTGGATATGAAAAGTTGGTCCTTGTATCCACAGGATCTGCATCCCAAGAATACTGTATTTTTAGTTATGGTTAGTCGAATCCACAGATGTGGAAACTGTGGTTGCAGGACCCGAGGATATAGAAGGCTGTATATCTTTGTTTAGTCTTTAGTATTTATTTGTTTATGATCAATATGAAGTTAATATGTTTAGTATAATTTTTTTTTCTCTTCAGTTATGGGACAGCCATGTATTTACAGCTAATTGGTGTGTCCTTTGAGGTCATGGTGGGAAAATACCCCCCTTTTCAGGGTTAACACAAATTTACACAACACAAGTTTTGGGGTCATAGGTTGTTTGAAACTGGACTTCCCTAAAATTAATTTGAATTACAGGTAATCACTCTTTCTTTATTAAAAATCCTGTTCCTTTTTGTCCTGAAAGTTTGAAGATCATGGTTGAAAATTTTGTAACTTTTCAGTGTAACTATTATTTTTGGCATAATATATTTCTTCTTTCCTTTTGTAAAAAATTCAGTAGCATTAGGGGGTATAAATGGTTTCTGGTTATATGGATGCATTGTTTGGTGGTGAAGAAGCCCTGGCTTTAAGTGTACCCCTAACCTGACTAATGTTCATTGTACCCAGTAGACGGTGTTTCGTCCCTACTGCCTTTCCCACCCTTCCCTTCTGAGTATCCAGTGTCCGTTATATCACCTATATGTCTTTTCAGATTCTTAGCTTAGTTCTCCCTTATAAGTGAGAACCTGTGGTATTTGGTTTTCCGTTCCTACCTTACTTCACTTAGGCGAATGGTCTCCGATTCCATCCATGTTTCTGCAGAAGACATCATTTTATTCTTTATTAACAACTGAGTGGTAATTTTTGGTATATTATTATTATTATTTTGAGTTGGAGTCACTCTATCACCCAGACTGGAGTGCCGTGGCATGCTCACGGCCACCCCAGCATTGACCTGCTGGGCTCCGGTGATCCGTCCATCTCAATCTTCCAGTAGCTGAAACTACAGGCATGCACTACATGCCCGGCTAATGTTTTTTCGGATTTATTGTAGAGATGCGGTCTCACCAAGTTGCCACTGGGGCTGGTCTTGAACCCGTGGGTTCAGGCAATCCACTCGCCTCAGCCTCCTGAAGTGCTGGGATGACAGGCTGAGCCACCAAGGCTGGTTTTTTGGGTGTATTTTTCAACACGAGGTATTAATTTACCAACCGTTGTTAATAGGAAACCTATGTTTCTTTATATCTTATAGATTTATCTTCTACACGTGTGATCAAGGAATTACTACCAAAAGAGAGCAGTAATAGCACATGAGACATATTTGGAAAGACATGAAAGCCTTGACATCAAAGATTTTCTACTTCAGGAGAATCCAGGAAAATATTTATGATTTTGAGTATCAGTGGAGCAATGAAGAAATAAATGACAAGGTAGTCCCTGGAATTAAAATTAAAAACATCACTGGTGGAAGAGACTAACATGATGGAAGGGATGCAGAAAATAAGCCTATTGGAAATCAGAATAAATTAACCTTTTGGTCCCATTTGGCTGAAATGCAGGAACTTCAGACTGAAAGAAAAATTTACGAATGTCATCTGGTTGAGAAGTCTATCCACAATGGTTTCTCGGTTTCACCACATCAAACAATTCTTCCTAGTGTCCACACCAACATTTATAATACATATTGGAGTGATTTGATGCCTCCTTTGTTTCTCACAGAAGACCAGAAAACACACTTGTGGAATACCTTACAAGTGTAATGAGTGTGGCAAGGCCTTTAATCAGGACTCTCACCTCACTGGGCATCAGGCAATCCACACCGGAGAGAAACCATATAAATGTTATCTATGTGGCTAGGTTTTTAGTCAAAATTCAAACCTAGCAAGTCATCATAGAATTCACACCAGAGAGAAGTCTTACAAATGTAATGAGTGTAGCAAGGTCTTCAGTCAACATTCACACCTTGAAAATCATCAGAGAATTCATACCAGAGAAAGTCTTTCAAATGTCATGATTGTGGCAAAGTCTTTGGGGTGCATTCAAGCCTAACTAAACATGAGGCAGTCCATATTGGAATGAAACCTTATAAATGTAATGAATGTAGCAAGGGTTTTATCCAAAGGTCAAAACTTATAAAACATCACAGAATTCATACTGGAGAGAAACCACACAAATATCTTGAATGTGGTAAAGCATTTATCCAAAATTCAAGTCTGGTGGACCATTGGAGTACTCACACTGGAGAGAAACCATACAAATATAATGAGTGTGGCAAAGTCTTTATTGTGCATTCAAGCCTAACTAACCATCAGGTCATCCATATTGGCGGGAAACCTTACAAATGTAATGAATGTGGCAAGGCTTTTATGAAGCATTCACACCTGAGGTATCATGAGAGTATTCACACCAGAGAGAAGCAGTACAAATGTATTCAGTGTGGCAAGACCCTCAGGCAATGGTGTGACATAAGGATTCACCAAAGAATTCATGCTGGAGAGAAACCTTACAGATGTGATAAGTGTGGCAAAACCTTTACTCAGGGATCATATCTCAGTAAATACCAGGCAATTCATACCGGAGAGAAACCATACAAATGTGATCTATGTGACAAAGTCTTTAGTCAAAATTCACACCTTTAAATCCATCGGAAAATTCACACAAGAGAGAAACCTTACAAATGTCATGAGTGTGGCAAAGCCTTTAGCATGCATTCAAGCCTAACTTACCACCAAGTAATCCATACTGGAAAAAAACCTTACACATGTAATGAATGTGGCAAGGCCTTTATCAAGTGATTTCACCTCAGACATCATGAGAAGATTCATATGGGAGAGAAGCCATACAAATGTGTAGATTGAGGCAAGGCCTTTAGACAATGATCTGACATCAGTATTCACCAAATAATTCATGCTGGAGAGAAACCTCACAAATGTGATGAGTGTGGCAAAACCTTTACTCAGGCCTCTCACCTCACCATGCATCAGGTAGTCCACACTGGAGACAAACCTTATGAATGCGATGTATGTGGCAAGATCTTTAGTTAGAATTCATACTTTGAAAGTCATCATAGAGTTCATACTGTAGAGAAACCTTACAAATGTGATGTATGTGGCAGGGTCTTCAGTCAAAATTCACACCTTGTGAATCATTGGTGAATTCATACTGGAGAGAAACTGTATAAATGTCATGCGTTTGACAAAGCCTTTAGTGTGTGTTCAAGCCTAACTAAACATCAGGTCATCCATACTGGAGAGAGACTTTACGAATGTAATGAATGTGGTAAGGCTTTTAGCAGGTGTTCACATCTTAGGCTTCATGAGAAAATCCCTACTGGAGAGAGGCCATACAGATGTATTGACTGTGGCAAGGACTTTAGACAATGGTCTGACCTCAGCGTTCACCAAATAATTCATTCTGGAGAGAAACCTTACACATGTTATAATTGTGGTAAGGCTTTTACTCGGAGCTCACATCTCACTCATCATCAGATTGTTCATACTGGAGAGAACTTTACAAGTGTATTACATGTGGCAAGACTTTTAAGCATGGTCCTAAAATCAGGATTCACCACATAATTCATACTTAAAAATACAATGAAGATAGCAGTGTTTTAAAGTAGTGTTCACTAGTTATTAGATATAAGAAACTTCATCCTGGAGAGAAACTACACAAATGTAATTTGTGTGGCAAGGATTTTACCCGAGGATCAAAAGTTGGAGAACATCAAATAATTCATACTGGAGATATACGGTACAACTTCAATGAGTGTGGTAAAGACTTTTTTTTTTTTTTGAGTCAGAGTCTCACTCTGTCATCCAGTCTGGAGTGCAGTGGCATACCCACAAGCTACTGCAGCCTCAACTTGCTGGGCTCAGGCAATCATTCCACCTCAGCCTTCCAAGCTGGAACTACAGGCACGCGCCACCATGCCCAGCTAATTTATTGTAGAGATGAGGTCTTGCCAAGTTGTCCAGGCTGATCTCAAACCCTGGGCTCAGGCAATCCTCTTGCCTCAGCCTCCAAAGTGCTGGGATTACAAGCGTGAGCCACTGTGCCTGGAAAAACTCTACCATGAGTTTAAATATTACGTGACATCAGAGAGTCCATATTGAAGAGAAACCATGTAAGTGCAATGTGTGTGGCAAGGGCTTTATTCAGGCCTCACAATGTGTGTCTGGTCAGAGTATATATCTTTTAGAGAGACCACACAAAAGTAATATGCATGCTAAGGCTTTTACCCAATGACCAAAGATGTGGAACATCAGAGGATTTATTCTAGAGAGCAACCTCTCAGAAATATAAGGAAAGTGGTAAGGTGTTTTTTGTTTGTTTTTTTAAGACAGGGCCTCACTCTGTTACCCAGGCTGGAGTGCAGTGGTATGATATCCTGTCTTATTGCAGCCCGGTCATCCTTGGCTCAAGCTATCCTTCTGCCTCAGTTTCCCAAGTAGCTAGAACTATAGGCACACACCACCTTGCCTGGCTAAGTTTTTGCATTTTTTTGTGGCAATGAAGTCTCGCCATGTTGACCAGACTAGTCTTGAACCTGAGCTAGAAGCAATTCTCCTGCCTCAGCCTCCCAAAGTGCTGGGATTACAAGGATGAGCCACCATGTCCAGCTTGGTAAGCCTTTTTATCCAGCGTTCTTGCCTTTAGAGTCAAGAGAATTCATAAAGGACATAATCCATTAAAAATGTACTTAACATGGGAAGACTTTTAAGAAACTGCCTACTCAGGATTCACCAAAGGATTTATTTTGTAAGAAGCTACAAATGTAACAAATGTGGTAAATCATTTAATCTGTTCCCACAACAGAGACTATACATTCATACAAGGAATAACTCAGTCTATAATTCTTCAAGATTAATTTGAGATGTTACAAACTGCAGAATAATTCCAAGTCCAAGTGTGTTAAAACACATAACACGACGTATAGCAGAGGAGTAAGAACATGTGAGGAGATGACAGATTATCTTCTGTTTATAAAACGTTTTATTTGATTATGGACTTGTTTCTTGAAAGGGCTACATTCCTATTTATTGGCTTCTACCAGTAGCTGGCACTATGCCTTTTTTATAGGCCTTTCTTCAGTGTCTTTGGGAAGCAATACAATGAAAGGGCCTGCTCTACTAGGTGTGATTCATTCCTATCTGCGTTCCTTGGGAGAACAAAGAGGCTGAAATTTTAAATTCAGTATTTTGTGAACTGGTATCAGGGAGGGGTGGAAAAGAATGCGACACTGTAAGTCATCATGCTTGTGTTTATTGGTGCCCTTCTTCAGAGAGAAGTTCCCTGTGGGTTATAGGAAAAATTGTTCTGCAAACTGACCATGAAGCTTCATGCCAGGACTCAAGACACTGGACTTTTCATGAGAGGAAAGGGGTGCATCTCTAGGGACTGATCTTATGGTGGAAGTAATGCAGGGAAAATGCATCCTCTTGAAAGGCAATCATTGTTGTATATCAATAATGAACGAAAAATTAGTGTTAATTCTTTTTTTTTTGAGTTGGAGTCACACTGTCACCCAGGTTGGAATGCAGTGGCATGCTCATGGCTACCATGTCCTCGACCTGCTGGGTTCAGGCAAACCTTCCACCTCGACCTTCCAAGTAGCTGGAACTACAGGCACACCCCACCATACCCAGATAATTTCTTGACTATTTTTTGTAGAGATGAGGTTTCATCAAGTTGCCCAGGCTGGTCTCAAAGCCCAAGGCTCAGGCAATCCTCTTGCCTCAGCCTCCCAAAGTGCTGGGATTATAGGCATGAGCCACCACCAAGGCTGACCAGTGTTCATTCTTATAAACTGAAGATAGAACAGTGTAATCATAGAGGGTAGTTTAATACAAAGAACAAGAATAGTAGTACAGGTGTAGATTGACACTGAACAACTGGCATTACATTTTGCTACTGTTTTATTTAGAATGTATCATAGATCTCATGCTTTAATAAAATTTAATCATTTTTCCATAACTCTTAATGAATCATGTTCCTTCTTCCAACACATGTTACCCTGTCTCAGTTGGGAACTTGATAACAGACACTCCTAATGCACCATTAGGCTTTCCAGGTTGACAAAATCTACAAAATTTATTTTCTTTTTTTTCGAGTCAGATCCTCATTGTGTTGCCCATGCTGGAGTGTGGTGGCGCACTCACAGTCACTGCAACCATGACCTGCTGGGTTCAGGAAATCCTTCCACCTCAGCCTTCCAAGTAGCCGGAACAACAGGCACACGCCACCATGCCTGGCTAATTTTTTGATTTACTGCAGAGATGAGGTCTTGCCAAGTTGCCCAAGCTGGTCTCGAACCCGTGGGCTCAGGCAGTTCTCTCACCTTGGCCTCCCAAATTGCTGGAATTATAGGCATGAACCACTGCGCCCAGTCCAAAAATTTATTTTCATGGTGAAATTTATCAAAATACAAATTCTGGATTATATAATGATAATTTGCAGTTGAGTTATTCTTTCTGCACTCTTCCCTGGGATTTTTTTTTTTTTTTTTGAGTCAGGTTCCCACTCTGTCACCCATGCTGGAGTGCAGTGGCTCACTACAGCCTTGATCTCCTACCGGGCTCAGGCAATCCTCTGCCTCAGCCTCCCAGGTAACTGGGACTACAGGTATGTGCCACTACACAGACTTAAGTTTTGATTTTTTTTTTTGTTTTTAGAGATGAGGTCTTGATATGCTGCCCAGGCTGGTCTCTAACTCATGGGCTCAAGCAGTCCTCCCACTTCAGCCTCCCAAGGTGCTGGGATTATAGGCGTGAACCACCATGTCCAACCCTGCCCTGGGATATTGATGTGGCTATAATGAAAATACTGAGCCGGGAGTGGTGGCTCATGCCTAGGGTTTGAGACTAGCCTGGGCAACTTGACAAGACCTCGTTTCTACAGTAAATCAAAAAATTAGCTGGGCGTGGTGGTGCACGTCTGTGTTTCCAGCTACTTGGAAGACTGAGGTGGAAGGATTGCTTGAGCCCACCAGGTCGAGGCTGCAGTGACTGTGAAAGTGCCACTGCACTCCAGCCTGGGTGACAGAGTGAAATTACAACTCAAAAACAAAAACCATCACCATAGCAGTGCACTTTTAGACTCTGAAATCCTAAAACCTGCCTCACTATTAATGAATATGCAATGTATGATTGTATTCTACATAACTTTTATTGTGCTGATAGAAGATCCATGTTTTGTATCTTGATTTACATAAAGTAAAAATATAAATGTAGTAAGCATATGAAAAAATTTGGAAATAAAAGAACATTTCAAGGAGAGGCATGAAAATAACACAGCCCCTTTTTTTGTTCTTGGAACACGATGAAAAAATTGGAAAAGAATAATGGTCACGAGTTTCCTCTGGAGAATGAACATACACAATGTAACTTTTTGGATTTTTTTTTTGTTATCTTATTTCCCCAATTTTTTTTTATTACTTTGCACTGTGGTCACTGCACTGGAACAGGATGGACTCCCACCCAAAGTTTGGTTTGGATATTGATACTGATGATGGCATGATACTAAATTAAATGAGGCTTTCTGGGAAGAGCGGGGTGGACTTCCCAAGTTGATCCAAAAATGACTAGAGAAAGCAGAGACGGGGCCTGGTTTGGAGTGTTATGGTGGTTACTGGGTGTGGTTAGGGTGTTGGTACACACATGTGATTTTAACTTTCAGCTGATGCCAAAAAATGAGCAACCAAGCTTTAGTATTGCTTGCCCAGCTGGGCAGAATAAGAAGTAGCAGCAAGGTTTAAAAGGTGTCAGTAGCAAATAGAAAATGGAGTCAGATGTTAGTACAACCCTGAATGTTTACTCTGGGAACTCTTTTTTTGAGTCAGAGTCTCATTCTGTCACCAGGCTGGCGTAGTGGCACTGCAGTCTCAACCTTCTGAGCTCAGGTGATCCTTCCGCTTCAACCTCTCAAGTAGCTGGGACTACAGGCTCTTGCCACCACATTATATATTTTTAAAATTTACTTAAAAATATATATATTTATTTCTTCCCTGTTGTACTCCAGGGGATACATATTACAATAAGGTTTTGAGATTTTGTGACATGAAAATACACAAAAGGAAATGAGAGGTACAAAGTAGGTGCTGTACAAAAAAGAAAAAAGTTTAATTCAGTGAATCAACTGGAATGATATAAGTTGAAGTGAGATTTCACAATGTGGGAGTTAGCTAAGACCAGAGGCTTGAAAATCAAGTGTGTGGAGGTTAATCAGCACCCAGCAAAGTAAATGAAAATACAGTGATAGATGAGAGACAGTCACCAAGATTTCCAGCTTTAGTTTGTGCTAAGGAGATAACCTCCATTGCCAAATACCTGGAGGCCGTTCTGTCATTTCTCAGTGACTGTGTTCATACCCAGAGCCAGAGGATTTTGCAAAGAAATATGAGGTTCATGCTTTTATGTAGCAACTGACATCTAGCATCCTCCCCTTTAATTTATTCCCATGCAAAAATAACATATAAGTTTTCCTTTAATAAGTGATTCCTTAAGTTTGCATATACATTTTCCTTTATGTCATACTCTGAGTAAGAGTCACTGCTATCAGTGCTTTACGTGTGATAGTTGAGTGAATCTTCAACCTTGAAGTAAGTACTGAGTCAAATGGTACCAGTCATTGAAATAATTGCACAATTTGTGGTGAGCTAAGATATAGAACCTAGCTGGGCTTGGTGGCTCAGCCTGTAATCCCGCGCCTTTGGGAGGCTGAGGTGAGTGGATTGCCTGAGCCCGTGGGTTCGAGACCCGCATGGGCAGCGAGACCTCATCTCTACAATAAATCAAAAAATCAGCCGGGCATGGCAGCGCATGCCTGTAATTCCGGCTACTTGGAAGGCTGAGGCGGAAGGATCGCCGGAGCCCAGCAGGTTGAGGCTGCGGTGGCCGGGAGCGGCCACTGCACTCCAGTCTGGGCAACAGAGTGAGACTCCAACTCAAAAAAAAAAAAAAAAAAAAAAAAAAGATATAGAACCTAGAACATAAGTAAGACAAAACCTTTTTACATACAGACTAAATCATTTTTATTACAAATGATAAAATTATTTATTAATGGATGTCTATTTACAGAAACTGTATTGGAATTAATGTAATAATTATTGAAATAGTTTCAAATAAGAGACATATGTAAAGTTGCATCTGGAAAGTATGGAAATGTGTTCATTATAGGCGTGAGCCACCGAGCCCGGCCAGTGTTCATGCTTATAAATGAATTGAAGACAGAACAGTTATCATAGAAGGTGTTTTAATCCAAAGAGCTAGAGTAGCAGTACAAGTGTAGATTGGCATTGAAATAGATTTGTAGTGAGTCTAGAGTTGACAATGGAATTAGAAAAACAGGCTTGTTGCCATCTAATTTATATACCATAAACTGTTTCATTTTTAAGTATACAATTCAATGACTTTTAATACACCTACTGTATTAAGAGTTGTGAAATCATCCCCATATTCTAATTTTATAATATTTCTATCAGCCTCCACATACAGAGTTTTTTTAAAAACTAAAAAAGGAAAATATCACATGATATATTTGTATAGACTGCTGAAGTGATGTATCTGTTTTCCCTCACCTCCCTTGGTATGAAATTCACATTGATGACATAAACTTTTTCCAAAATGTTTCCTCTGTAAACTCAAGAAGGAAGTTAGTTTCCCTGTAGTCAGTAGGCAATAGATGTGTTCTGTTTAAATATAATTACTGTCTCCATTTAGCACATTAACTTTTTCTACATTGTTTGTTATGTGAACTTAAGAGGGCAGTCTTGTAGTCAACAGATAAAATGTTTCTTCTGTGAACTCAAGAGGGAGGTTAGTCTCCCTGTAGTCAAAGACAATGGATGTGTTCTGGTTAAATACAATTACTGGTACCATTTAGTACATCATATTGTTACCTGGAAATAATGGGTTTATGTGGATGACCAGGGTCTTATGTTCAGGCTTGGAAAGAATTTACAAACAGACACACAAAGTAGCAAAACAGGAAAGCAACTTTATTAAGCAGAGAATAGTACACACTCAAGAGGTGAGTGTGGGCAGAAACAGCCTACAGAAACTGCTACTGGTTGCACATGGCGGTTCAAGCCTGTAATCCTACCACTTTGGGAGGTCAAGGCAAGAGGATTGCCGGAGCCCACGCCTTCGAGACCAGTCTGGGCAACATGGTGAGACCTTGTCTCTATAATAAATCAAAAACTTAGCCGGGCGTGGTAGCACGTGCCTGTAGTTCTGGCTACCTGGAAGGCTGAGGTGGAAGGAACGCCTGAGCCCAGTAGGTCCAGGCTGCAGTGGCCATGAGCGTGCCATTGCTCTCCAACCTGGGCGATGGAATGAGACTCCAACTCAAAAATAAATAAATAAAATAAGCTGCTGGTCCTGCCCCCAACAATTGTTGAGCTATAACTTTTGTTCTTGGGAGTACTGAGGGGTGTATCCTGGGGTGGTCTTTTCCTATAAATGGGTGGTCGTTGACCTGGGTCTCTGTTACTCCTCCCTCATGTCAGGTGAGGGAGTTTCGGGCCTTATAGGGTCATAATTGGACTGTCATGGTGTCAGGTGTATGATGGGAGTGGGAGGTGCCTCTTGGATAATGAAAGTATTATAATGAAGGTAGAAAGCAGGTCATAATAATTTTGGATCAACCTTGGCTAGATGAACATGCTCCAAGTGGTCTCTAAGACAGTTCCTGCCTTGGTAGTCAGCTATTGACTGCAAGCATCCTTGGATAGACGAACTTCTGTTGTGCAGGTGTAACTGATAAGAGTCTAGCAGCTAGGTAGGTGTGAAGTTTCCTGTAGTTAGGTCATCTTGCTTGTATGCGTGGTTTTGGACTAGCTGCTACAGATGTCAATGGGCTTGGAATTTTCCTACAGCCTTAAAGTTTGCCTAGTCTAACTTGCCTACTCTATCAATAATATGACCTGCTCTGGAGAAAAGACACATATTCCAGCAATGTTCACTTAGACACATAGTTTCTGACATAATCAGATCACTGTATTCTATTTTTAACCTAGTTGCATGCATAGAGGTTTCACCATAATTTTTTTTTTTGAGTTGGAGTCTCACTCTGTCACCCAGACTGGAGTGCAGTGGCTGCTCCTGGTCACTGCAGCCTCGACCTGCTGGGCTCCGGTGATCCTTCCGCCTCAGCTTTCCAAGTAGCTGGAACTACAGGTGTGTGCTACCACACTCGGCTAATTTTTTTGACTTATTGTAGATATGAGGTCTCGCCAAGTTGCCCAGGCAGGTCTCGATCCTGTGGGCTCAGGCAATTCACTCACCTCAGCCTCCCAAAGCATGGGATTACAGACTGAGCCTCCAAGCCCAGCTGAGGTTTCACCATAATTACTATCTTGAAAATGGTGCCAGGGATTCTTGTATGACAGGTAAATCAGAGTTAAAATCATAGATAAATTTAATCTCAGATTGAATGCTACATAGATAAAATATCAACAATCACAATCAGGGATTGGTGTTGAGACCTATAGCCAATTTCGGCAAACTTAGTTCCTATCTCAGTAATTATTTTTTCTACCTCTGTGTCTTTACCATGAGTTATGAAATCATCCCCATATTCTAATTTTAAAACATATCTATCGGCCTCCACAGAAAGGGTTTTTTTGTGTTTTTTTGTTTTTTCTTTGAGTTGGAGTCTCACTCTGTCACTCAGGCTAGGGTGCAGTGGCATGCTCACAGCCACCCTGGCATCGACCTGCTGGGCTCCAGCGATCCTTCTGCCTCAGCCTTCTAAGTAGCTGGAACTACAGGCCAGTGTTACCATGCCAGGCTAAGTTTTGATTTATTGTAGAGACGAAGTCTCACCAAGTTGCCCAGGTAGGTCTCGAACCAGTGGGCTCAGGCAACACACTTGCCTCTGCCTCCCAAAGTGCTGGGATTACAGACTGAGCCACTGAGTCTGGTCTCAAATTTTAACAGATTATTTTTTACAGAAGTGTTAGGTTCACCACAAAATTGAGTGGAAGGTACAGAAATTTCTCATGTACCCCTACCCCCACACATGCATGACCTCCCCCATCATCATCACCCCTCCTACTGGGAGAAGGGGTGCTGCTCCCAGGGGGTGTGAAATGGTTGATGATGGATTCTTATGTTCATGTTTGGGAATGAATTTGCAAACAGCCACACTGAGGAGCACGTTAAACAAGTCATTTTATTAAGCAAAGAAGAGTCCACACTCAAGAGAGGAGAGTGGGCAGAAACAGCCCTCAGAAAGCTGTTGCTTCCACACCCAACTGTTGTTGAGCTGCGACTTTTTTTTTTTTTTAGTTGGAGTCTCACTTTGTCACCCAGACTGGAGTGTGGTGGCTGCTCCCGGCCACCGCAGCCTCAACTTGCCGGGCTCCAGCAATCCTTCTGCCTCAGCCTTCCAAGTAGATGGAACTACAGGCGCACGCTACCACGCCCGGCTAACTTTTTTGATTTATTGTAGAGATGAGGTCTCGCCAAGTTGCCCAGGTGGGTCTCAAACCCACGGGCTCAGTCAATTCACTCACCTCGGTCTCCCAAAGTGCTGGGATTACAGGCTGAGCCACTGAGCCCGGTCGACTTTTATTCTTATGGATATTGAGGAGTGGGTTTGGAATGGGTTTTTCCTAGGAATGAGAGGTCTCAGGGCTGAATCCCTGTTACTCCTTTCTCACTCAGGTCAGGGAGTTGCAGGCTATACAGGGTCATACCAGAACTGTCATGGCACCCTGCTGGTTGGAGATTTTGTAAAACCACAATATTAGTGATATGATAATGAGCTTATAATGAGGGCAAAAGTGGGTCTTGGTTATCTCAGGTCAAACTTAGTTATTGATGCGCATGTTCTGGTGGTCTCTAAGCTGGTTCCTGCCTTGATGGTTGGCTCTCCACTGAAAGTATCCTGGATAAATGGGCTACAATGTGGTAGGTGTATGAGTCGAGCAGGTAGGTGTGAAGTTTCCTATAGCTGGGTTGCTTTCTTGTATGAGTGGTTTTGTAACAGCAGCTGCAGGCGTCAGTGAACCTGGAACTTCCTTACAGCCTGGAAATTTTCTAGCCTAACTTGCTTACTCTGTTACCACCAGAGTGGTACATTTGTTACAATCAATGAACATTGTCACCTAAAGTCAATGGTTTACGTTAAGGTGTTCACTTTTGTGCTGTATGTTGTCTGAGTTTAGACAAATGCATGATGACATGTATCTACCATGATACTGACATACAGGGTGCTTTCACTCTACTCTCTAAATCCTCTGTGCTCCACCTACATATGTCTTTTTCCTTTCATTTCTATCACTTTATGCTTCATGTATTTGCAGCCCTGGTTCATAGGCACGGAGGACTGGGAAATCGTCTTGGTAGATTGATCGTTTTATGATTAAATAATTTCTCTCTTTTGCTTTGATAATTTTATTTTCTCAGAAGTCTGATTGATCTGATATTAATATAGATGCTCTGCTTTCTTTTTTAAAATTTTTATTTATTTTTACTTTTTGAGTTGGAGTCTTACTCCGTCACCCAGGCTGGAGTGCAGTGACATGCTCATGGCCACAATAGCCTCAACCTGCTGGGCTCAGGCAATCCTTCTGCCTCAGCCTTCCAAGTAGCTGAAAACATAGGCGCACACCACCACACCCAGCTAATTTTTGGAGATGAGGTCTCGCCATGTTGCCCAGGCTGGTCTTGAACCCCTGGGCTCAGGCAATCCTGTTGCCTCCATCTCCCAAAGGGCTGGGATTACAGATGTGAGCCACCACACCTGGCCTTTTAAAATTTTTTTTTATATTTTTGAAGTAAAACTGCCTTTATTCACAGATGGCATGATTATCAATGGGGAAAACCTGATGGTCTCCATGAAAAGCTACTAGAACAAGTGAGCTTTGCCAGGAGACCAAATCAATGTAAAGAATTCCATTTTATTTACACTAGTAACAAAACATTGGAAATTGAAATTTAAAAAAATACAATTTACAATAGCAAAAAAATATGAAATGCCTAGGGATAAATCTGGCAAGAGATGTGAAAGATTGGTACTGAAAACGAAAACACTGATGTTCTACTTTTTTTTGTTTGATACATGCAGGGTTTAACTTGTTGCATTTGAATGACACTGTGGGTCAGATAATCATTTGTTCTGTGAGGCTGTCAGACAAGAGCTGCAAGGGTGTCTGCCAGTATATACAAGTTTCCTGTGGGAGGGACACCTGGTCACAGGTCAGACCCTTGGGCATTAGGCTGTCCACCAGGATAAAGAAATATCCCGTGAAAGGTACAATGTAAACATCCACGACTAAATCCCCAGAGCTTCATTAAGGCAGGGCTAGATTGATGATCACTCTCCTGAGAAAGACCTCAAGTCCGAGTTAGTACAACAACTACAAAAGAAGACACAGCTTCTAGTACTCTGATAGATATAGTCAGGTGAAGTCAAGAACAATGAAACACAAAGGACTGGATATCTATTCTCTGGAGAATTGGAGCCAAGAAAAGGTTCATTCTTCATTCCTTTCCCCAGTGGGAAAGGACTATATCTACCCACTAAAATGACACATTTGCTGTGGATCTGAAACACTAGGTACCTCCATTCTCTTCCCTTTCTCAATGGGAAGGTGTATTGAAGCTTTATTTCTCTGTTACGCCATAATGTGTTAGGAGTAGGAAGGACTCCATAGGGCTGTAATCAAGAGAAGTCTCACAACATGGTTGTGTTATCCTCATTTGTGACTGAGGTTATGTTTGGGTAGCTCTTTTGGAGAGGAAGGGAAGGAGAGCATAAAGCGTATTTTGTGTGATCAAAAGAGGGACAAATTATTTCTTATGGAAGCTGCATTGTCATATACTGTAAATTACTCCCAATTATCACCCTTCTGTGAGAAGATTATATATCTCTGCCCTTGGATGTCAGGAATGGCCTTTTGGCTTGAGGCAACAAACACTTCAAGGATAGAAATTTGTTGTCCACTTTATGACAGGCTTGGCTTTGTGAATTCCTTGACCAATTTGGAGTAGAGATGGCATGTTTTATTTTTTTAAAATTTAGTTTTTAGTTATTAAACAAGAAACTGTCATGATGCTGACTGTTCCTGTAAATTAATTACTTTAGGTCCTTTAGGCTTTTTTTTTTTTTTTTGAGTTAGAGTCTCACTCTGTCAACCAGGCTGGAGTGCCATGGTCATTCACGGCTACTTCAGCTTTTACCTGCTGGGCTCAGGAAATCCTTCCACCTCAGCCTTTCAAGTAGCTGGAACACATGCCTATGTGCCACCACGCCAGGATAATTTTGTGATTTATTACAGAAATGAGGTCTCACCAAGTTGCCCAGATTGGTCTCCAACGTCTAGGTTTAGGCAATCCTCCCATCTCCACCTCCCAAAGTGCTGGGATTACAGTTGTGAGCCATCATGCCTGACTCCTTCCAACTATTTTTATAGTCTATCCTGGCATGCCCTTTCATTGGTACAAGCCGTGTTGCCTCAAGTAGCTTGATGTCACACATGTAGCTTTTTCCTTTTATTCTTAAACTCATTGGAGGGATGACTTACAATTCTTCTTTGCATAGAACAAATAACTGAAATTACCTCTTGAGTAGCTGGGACTAAAAGTGTGCACCTTGCCCAGCTAATTTTTAAAATTTTTGTAGAGATGGGGTCTCACTATGTTGCCCAGGCTGGTCTGGAACTCCTGGACTCAAGTGGTCCTCTTGTTTTGGCCTCCCAAAGTGCTGGGATTACAGGTGTGAGCTGCTGTGCTTAGTTACTTTTCCCATTTGTATCTGCATGACACACCCCTTCAATTAATTAATGATTCTGTTCAACTGTCACCTTGTCATATGGGTGTTCCCTAAATGCATTAAATCAGAATATCTTGTCATTCTATCACTGTACATGTGCACTTTATTGTACTTATCCCCACATTTAATTATTGCTGATTTAACCCTGTAGGACATACATTCCTTATGAGTGAAAGGGTAAGGGAAATAGAGTAAGAATTGACAAGGGGTATGCTGTGTGCATGAGAGGAGGATGACCCTGGGCATCCTTGGCTTGGGTGGCATGGCTACCCATCCGAGACAAGGAAAGTAAATAAAATGTTCTGTAAATCAGGTGTTTTTGGTGGAGCATTTGGTTTATCAGGAAACTGGACTTAGACCCTAGCCAAGAGCGAGTTCATGAGTACTGAGTTAATTAATTGACTCCCGCTCTGTTAGCAAGGGGGGCTCCTCTTTGTCTGAACATAGCATGGGAAAGAGCAGCAAGGGAGAGCCTGAGATTTAGATTCTCAATTGGGCAATGCTGTCTCCGGTGCTCTCCTCATCTGGGTGATGAGAATTTCCCTGAGATAGGATTGCGGGACGGTGGTAGAGTGTTTTCCCCTTTTCTTTCTTTTTCCTCCTTACTACCATGTATTTCTACATTTAAATAAAGCTGTTTAATTTTCTTCTGTTGGCGTGTGGCAGTGTTCTTTGTGGATTGAGCCTAATTAATGTTAGACCGTGCACGGCAATACAGTAAGATTCCTTGCTGTCACAATGGGCAGGGAATTGGTTTTGTTTCCTGCTAGAACTTCAGTGATTAGAATAACTCTTGAGAGCAAGCACTCTGCATAAGTGTGGAAATAATGAATGAATGCATTTTTTTAATGCAAAGAAGAAAGTTACTGCAATGAATGGTCTCATAGATTAGTAGGTCATACATTCTACTTTTGTTCACATGTTGTGTATCACAGGAAACATGAGCTAAATATAGATCTACATCAGCAGTGGGAAAAGATTTTTTTTTCTTTTTGAGTCAGAGTCTCACTCTGTTGCCCAGGCTGGAGGGCAGTGGCATGCTCCTGGCCACCACAGCCTCAACCTGCTGGACTCAGGTGATACATCCGCCTCAGCCTTCCAAGTAGCTGGAATCACAGGCGCATGCCACCATGCCCAGTTAATTCTGATTTGTTGTAGAGACGAGGTCTTGCTATGTTGCCCAAACTGGTGTCGAACCCCTGGGCTCAGGCAATTATCTCACCTCTGCCTCCCAAAGTGCTGGGATTACAGATGTGAGCCAACGTGCCTGGTTGAGCAGTGGGGAAAGGTTTTCATGAGGCTTTTCTAAGCCACAAAATTCATGATTTCACTCTCAAATGTGCCATTCTCCTCCCTACACACAACAGCAATCTTATTTACCAGGTAGGAAAGATTTTGTGAGTGACAGACAACCTGGAACACAGTGACTAAAACAAGTAGGATGTTTATCATTCTCATGTAACAGCAGGTGCAGAGGTTGCAGTTAGGTATGTGACAGGTCCTCTGGGAAGTCCCTTCTGCCTGCCTACTCTGCCACCATCAGCCCTTAGCTGCCATTCTCCTTGAGAATTGCAATCCAGTGCTGAGAACTTTTCTGTATTCCCTTTGTCCACTTGATGCTCTCATCATTGCAATCAAAGGCTGAAAACTATGTTTCCAGAAGACCCTTTCCTGTAGGGCTCTCACTAAACAAGAAAAACATGAATGGAGTTTGGAAGGCAGAAGTGAAGGTTAAGCTACTAATCTCAGGAGAATTGGAGGCCAGGGGCATACCATGCAGACCTTCTCACCAACTTTAACCCTACAGTCAAGCAGCCAGAATGTCATTCTTCTTGAGGAGAACACGATGGCAGGTCCAAGACTAAGAAGGGGACAGGCTGAGGGGCAACACCTTTTTCATTTTTAGGTTTTGTTTTGTGTTCATGAAGGCAAATAGTTCCAGAGATTTATCTCCAATATTAAGTAATTCGGTTAGATGGCCACCATAATTTCAATGAAGAATGGGAATTTTCAAATTTCGTATTTATGCTTCATGAACTGAAGAATATGGCACAGGCTAAATTAAAATGCCCTTTAGCAATGATATTCAATGACAAGGTGGTCATTATAATTTTGAGAAGAGACAGATGATATTAGCGGACTTTGTTCTCTATCCCAAGAGTCTAATGTTCCATGTATCCTATGACCAGTTTCTTAGGTGTAAATGAGAGACAAAAATATTAAATAGTCTTTAGTGTTTTTTACTGTACAAAAGTTTGACCTCTATTTGCAGCTAAACAAATGACAATATTTCTCCAAGTTTTAATATAGATATGCGAAGAATCTATTTGACATTTTAAAAATTCATGCCATCCTACCTTAAAGTGAGAGATATGCAAAAGGCTTGTGGTTGGGAAATATTCTAACATCACTTCCAAACATATTTTAATATTAGACTACAGCTTAATGGTAATACAAATGTTATATCATAACTCAGGAATTTCCAGAAAGAGCCTATATTAAATGTTTCCAATGAGACTACAACAGGACTTACTTGGGGTGTAGAATATACTCAATTGAGGGCAAACATTTAAAATATTTTAAGGTGATAGTTGTTTTTTAAAAAAGAAATAATTCTAACTTGTTTACATTGTAGCTTTCAATTTGTTTAATATTTATTTATTGAGTCAGAGTCTCACTCTGTTGCCCAGGTTGGAGTGCAGTGACATGCTCATGGCTACCGCAGCCTTGAACTGCTGGGCTTAGATGATCCTTCCACCTCAGCCTCCCAAGTAGCTGAAACCACAGGCATGTGCCACTACACCTGGGTAATTTTTTGATTTATATAGAGACAAGTTCTCACCAAGTTGCCTAGGCTGGCCTCGAACCCTCGGGCTCAGGCGATCTTGCCTCTGTCTCCCAAAGTGCTGGGAATTCAGGTGTAAGCCACCGCGCCCAGCTAGTTTCCTAGTTTATTCATTGTATTTCCACATGTAAAATATTTTTGTCTCAAAAGCCAAAATTATATGAAAAATATGATAATCCCCATTGCAATCTTTCCTTTCAAATCTTTTATTTCTTAAATAGGTTACCATCTGTATTAATTTCACATTCATTTTTGTAACAGAGAGTACCATATATGACATTCTGCACCTTGCTCTTTATGTGTGGTGGAGACCAATATAATGACTTTCCTCATCCTTTTAATAGCTTCCCATGCAAGTAGCCAATGTTCCCCTAATTTCTCAGCCACCTCGCCTCAAGGAAAAACCAGACTCATTTCGCCAAACAGGGTGTGAGTGGAAGCACTGTATTACTTCCAGGACAAATCAATGAAAACCAAGTGTGGCCTTGCTTACTTCCCGTGCAATAATGATCAGAGGCCCAATGTGAGATGAAGAAACCAGGATATGGACAAACCTGCATCTCTAAGTTACCTCACGAATATCAACTGCCCCACAGGGTCAACAACCCCAGTGGTGCAACTGACAGAAAACTGTCATTTACATATTAAGCCTCTGGGATGAAAAAAAAAGTTTTGTCTTTTCAGATACCACAGGACATGTTATTCGTCACAGGACATTTGAAAGCAACACACAGACAGCTTGTTTAGCAATACCCCCTTTCTTGGCAAACTGCTAGAGATCTAGACCTAAAGAAGGGCAGGGCAAAGGCAAAAAAATGTCTTCCAACATCATCTGGTCCCCAATGTGGCTCAGCAATTGCTGTGCTATGCTCCCCCTGCCAGTCTCTTCAGACAGTCACATGTTCCCCAAACCCCAGCCTGTCCTATCTTAGTCTGCTTGCTGCATCTTGCGAGGGCCTTCTTGCTGTATCATGACAGATGGCATCACAGGATGAGAGAGGAAGAGTGCCAACTCAGGTGTCTCTTTCTTTTCTTGTGAAGCCACCAATCCCATCATAGGGACCCTAACCTCATGATCTCATTATCTACATTACCTCCCAAAGGCCCCCACCTTCGAATACCACCAACACAGGAATTGTGGGTATTACATTTCCAACATGAATTTTGGGGGACACATTTAAATCACTGCAGAGTAGTGTAATGGAGCAAAACCATTAGGTACCCATTTGCATTCCCTCAAAGTTTCAAACATCATCTCCAGTTTTGAGGACAATATGTCGCTGTGATTTTTCTGTATTGCATTGTCCTTTGTCCACTCGACACTCCCATCATTGCAATCAAAGGTTGAGAACTGTGTTTTTCCAGAAGACCCTTTCCTGTAGGGTTCTCACTAAAGTCTGCCAACAAGAAAAACATGAATGGAGTTTGGAAGGCCAGAGGCATACTGTGCAGACCGTCTCACAAACTCTAACTCCACAGTCAAGCAGCTTGAAGCAGCAACTTCTTAGACACCTCCATGAACCCTGGCTTCTCATATACCTCAAGGCTTCACAATGAAGTTGCCAGTGACTTTTCCTCTGATATTCCAGCTGGGGTCTTTCACATAGTTCACTGCTCAAGCACCTCTTAACTCATGTAACTATTCTTATTCTTGAAATAATTGCTGCCTATGTTTTCCTGAAAATACAGATGAATACAGTTGTTCAGAATAATGTTAATTCCATGTTTTTAAAGTTTAATCACAACCAGCATTACTGTATTGGTCCTGTCCATTGGCCCTCCTACCATTTGATCTTAATGAGTTATTTTAATATATATATATATATATACTTTTTTTTTTTTAGTTGGAGTCTCACTCTGTCGCCCAGACTGGAGTGTAGTGGCCGCTCCTGGCCACCGCAGCCTCGACCTGCTGGGCTCTGGCAATCCTTCTGCCTCAGCCTTCCAAGGAGCCTGAACTACAGGTGCGCGTTACCACACCCGGCTAATTTTTTGATTTACTGTAGAGATGACCAAGTTGCCCAGGCGGGTCTCGAACCCGCGGGTTCAGGCAATCCACTCACCTCAGCCTCCCAAGGTGTGGGATTACAGGCTGAGCCACCTTAAGGCCCTAATCTAATTAATGAGCTCTGATGTTTAAAACATGTAACAGCTGGGACAAATGGGTATCCACATGCAAGTGAATGAAGTTGGACCACAACTCCATAGCTTATATAAAAATGGATTCAAAATGGATCAAATGCCTAAAATTAACACATAAACTAGAACACTCTTAGAAGAAAACAGATGCAAACTTTCATGACATTGGGCTAGGCAGTACTTTCTTAGATAGGAGACCAAAACACGAGCAGCCAAAAAAAATATACATAATTTGACTACTGAGAAAGAGGAAAAGACCCAGAAGTGGAGGAAATAGTTAGAAATTATCTCAGAAGGGTCTAGATTTCAGAATATAAAGTAATTCTTAGAACTCAAGAAAAGACACAACCCAACTTAAAAATTAAATAAAAAATTGGTCAGACATTTCTCCAAAGAACTTACAAATGGCCAATAACCATATGAAGAAATGCTCAGCATTCATTTATGAAAACAAGCAAATCTGACCACAATGAAACAATGAAATACCACTTCTAAGTGACTGGAAGGCTATAATGCTACTACTAATCCAACAACTACAAATATCAAATGTCAATGAGGAATTGCACAAACTGAAACATTTGTACATTGCTGGTGGGACTGTGAAATGGTGCAGATGCTCCGGAGATTTTGCAGATTCACAGAGTTAATTACAAAGTTACTATCTGACCCAGAACTTCGACTTTTACAAACATACCTAAGACATGAAAACATATCTGCAAAAACATCTTGTAAAAGGTCGATTATAGCAGCATTTTTAATAATAGCCTAAGTTAAAAAGTGAAAAGAGCCCAATCTCCACCAAATGATGAGTGGATAAACAAACCATGAATTGTTACTGAGCAACAAAAAACGATGAGGCACTAATAAAAGTTACAACAATGCGAAGTCCAACAATTAGGTTTGCAAACCATTTTAGAAAAAGTACTACATACCACATTGCTGAATATCACTTGCAGTCACCTTTGAGTCCTCCACTTGGGAAGCTTTGCACCGATGACAGCACCTAATCCACCCATCAAAGCAATTTTGGAATTTTTGTTCTGGAATGGCCTTTAGAGCTGTTGACTTTGTTGGGGTTTGACAAGTTCACAAACTTGCCACCGTGTGCTTACATTGGCAGCACTGTACAAATAACTATTGGAACACCCTCCCTATCACAGCTGATCTGGCCCCCAGTGACTTTTTTCTTTACCTGCAGATAAAGGAAATACTAAAAGGAAGATACTTGATGACATTCAGGACATTAACATGACAGCTTTTTTGGTTATTCCAGAAAGAGTTCCAAAATTGCTTGATGGGTGGTCTAGGCGCTGGCATCAGTGCATAGCTTCCCAAGGGGAGTACTCCAAAGGTGACCGTAGTGATATACAGCAATGATGTATGTGGCACTTTTTCTTGGATGGGTTTGTGAACTTAATTGTTGGACCTCGTGTATTCCATTGTATGGTACACTTAAAGGAAGGAAATTCTATTATATGTCAATTGTAATTCTTTTTGCACCAGCTGGAAATTCAAACCACATGTGGGTACCCTCACTCCAACCCCACAAGGTAACCATTATATCACCCTCAGTCAGTCATCTTTGACCACCTTCTCTACCCATTTTTTGAACCTGGGAAGTCTGTCCTGTTCTCCCCAGGAAGCCTCATGTAATACACATTCTCCTAATACTTCAGTGAATGGCATCACCAGTCTTGAAATCTATGTCATTGTATGGGGTTTCATTCTGTTCCAGGGTAGTGACCACAAGTGCAAATGAATACAAAATGTTTTAGGAGTAAATATATGAAATTTCTAGTTTCTAAAAAAAAAAAGCCCATTGTATATGTTATTAAGGGAAAACGATCTTTTCAAATTATTTCCACTGAGTGCTCTAAGTACAAAAAAGGGATTGCTATCTCCGTTCCTGAAATTTTTTTCTATTTTTCATATGCCCACATCTGTATTTTCACCTCATGTAAAAGAATGGGCAAGCCACTCTTGCAAACAAACAAACAAACAAAGGCATGTAGAAATACAACCATACAGAGCATATTTATGAAAGTGGAAGCAGATTTTACTGGGTCTGATACTGCACTGCCATGGTATGGTTATTTTCTTTTTTTTCTTTTAAAGCTGTGGGAGACAATTAAGAATTAGGTATACAAGTGGTCATCATACAGGTAAAGTTTGAGCCTCCCTTTGGTCCCCACTTCACCCGGTTTGAGATCAGGTACCCTTAGGTTATGTTCAATATATCCATAGAAATAATCTGGAGCAGAGGGTGGAGAGAAGGACTCAGTGCAAACTATGAATATAAGTTCTGCAAATTGTACACGGTTTGAATCTAACATGGAAAGAAGCTGTTACAGATGATCTTGAGAGTCCAATGATGTATCATTAATGTTCAACATAAAGTGTCCCAATAAAGCGGGATTTGTTTGGGTCGACAGAAGGCACATGATTCAGTTGGGGGTTACTAAACAATGATTACATTTTACTAATTAAGGCATGAGAACTATGATATGTTCTAAATAAAATGGTATCCAAATGCAATTTCAGTGGCCAAATGTGAATTTTTTACAAGCATACTCTACTCTGGTTCCTTTGATTAACCTGTCCTCTCTGATAACTATTCTCTTCAATTTCCAAAAATAAGACTAATTTTCAACAATCTTTGATATGCAACAGCTATCACCTTTCAAAGGAGAGAGTGACTCTCATTCCCCCTTCATTTCTTTCTACCACGTATGCAGTCCCTGGTAATCTATTGTTTTAGTTCTGAGAAAATCTCACTCTCTCAATGTCTTGGCTTAGTCTTTCTATTTCATGGTCACCTTGTAGAGCAATCTTACCTTTTCTGTAATCAACAAAGATCCTTAGTCATATCAAAGAATCTAGGACCACATAAAGCATGTTAGACAATAGTTTTATCTCTATTTTGTCACACCCATGCTCTCAAATTTACACTCAAGTATATCTTAAAATTAGCGTCCTTGCTTTTTCCAGGTTATAATAACATAAATAAACCCCAAAGTAGGCCTTTTCATCTTACCAATCCCTTCCTTGAGACAATCATGATACATAAAAAACATATTATAAAGATATAACATCAACAGATTTCAGACTTCAAGCTGTAATTCATCAATGATGAAGCATTTTAAAGAAATCTCAAATAATTGAATAAAAATGTTTTATAAACTGAGGATAGTTAGATCTTTCCACAGATGTTCTTGTTCCTTTGATACACAGCCTCTTGTGAGTCTTAAATTTTAAGTTTTTAAAATTTGCCTTTTTGTCTGTGAAACTTGACATCTGAGGTCAGTTAATGTTCAAGAAGGAAAATGGACATAGTTCCCCTAGTATGAATGTTCGTATGTGTAGTACATTGAAAGAATTGGTTTGTCTATTACCTTCATTACATTTGTAATGTTTCTCTCCAATATGAATTCTTTAGTGTATCCTGAAGTCAGTCCATTGTTTAAGCCTTGCCACATTTGTATGGATTTCATCCTAAATACAATCTGTCATAACCACAAAGGTATACAATTTGTATAAAGCTGATCACATTCATTATATTTGTAAGGTTTCTCTATAATAAGAATTCTGTGATGTTTCACAAGATTTGAACTTTGGATAAGGCTTGCCATGCACATTATATTTGAGTGGTTTCTCTCAAAAATGTACATTTTGATATCAAATGAGGTGTGAGCCTGGTTAAAGGTTTTGCCACATATATTATTTTTATATGGTTTCTCTTCACAATGAAGATTCTGATATCAAGTAAGGCTTCAACCCCTGTTTAAGTTTTGTCTCAATTCTTATTATATTTGCTATGTTTTTCTCTACTATGAATTCTCTGATGATCCCCAGGTCTTGAACTTTGGATAAAAGCATTACCATGTATATTTACAATGTTTCTTTTCAGCATGTATTTTCTGATGTCTAGTAAGGTTTGCAAACTGGGTAAAAGCTTTGTCACATTCATTACATTTATAAGGTTTCTCTCCAGTATGGATTTTCTTATGTTGAGTAAGATTTGAACGTTCAGTAAAGGCTTTGCCACACTCATTACACTTGTAAGGTTTCTCCCCAGTATGAGTTCTTTGGTGACCCCAAAGGTGTGAACGTTTGACAAAAGCCTTCTCACATTTATTACATTTGTAAGGTTTTTCTCCTGTATGAATTCTCTGATGTTCCACAAGGCTTGAACTTTGGATAAAAGCTTTGCCACACACATTACATTTGTGTGGCTTCTCGCCAGGGTGTATATTCTGATGTCTAGTGAGATGTGAGCACTGCTTAAAGGCTTTGCCACACTCCTGACATATGTAAGGTTTCTCTCCAGTATGGATTCTCTTGTGTTGTGTAAGGCTTGAACGCTCAGCAAAGGCCTTGTCACATTCATTACATTTGTAAGGTTTCTCTCCAGTATGAATTCTCTCATGACCCCAAAGGTGTGAACGCTGGATAAACGCCTTACCACATTCATTACATTTGTAAGGCTTCTCTCCAGTGTGCATTCTCTGATGACTTGCAAGGTTTGAATTCTGGCTGCAGACCTTGCCACAGATATTACATTTATATGGTTTCTCTCCTGTATGGACTTTCTGATGTCTAGTGAGGTTTGAACACTGGTTAAAGGTTTTGCCACATTGGTTACATTTGTAAGGTCTCTGTCCAGAATGAATTCTCTGATGATTAGTGAGGTTTGAACTTTTGCTAAAAGCCTTTCCACAGTCACCACATTTGTATGGTTTTTCTCTAATATGTGTTCTCCCATACTGTGAAGGTAACAAAGAGTATTTTAAAATCTTCCTATATTTATTGCAAATGTTTTTGACACTAGGAGAAAGTGGTAAAACTGAGGAACCACAGCCGCTTGACTTCTCAGCTTGATTACATTCATAGATTTTCTCCTCAGTTTGAAATCTCTGCAGTTCAGCCAGATGTGTCTGTAAACTTAATCCAATCCTATTTTCAGAACACTTCATATACTTGTTTCCAGCATAGCTTATGTTATTTTTCAGTTTTAACAAATTCCTTATAAATGGCTTGCCATGTATGAAATACTGGTATGCAGTTTCTCTTATGGAAACACTATGCTTTAAAGAAAAGTTAATTGAGGATTTATTATGTTGTTTTCTACAAGTAAGATTTTTGTTGCAGGTCAAAAATCCTTTGTAATTTCTCGCATCGTATCTCCACTGGCTGTCAAACTTAGGCACATTTTCCCAGACTTCTGTGAGGTCAAAACCTTTGATACCATGGCTTCCTTTTTTGTCCAATATCACAAGATGGCATAATTCTGCTTTATTAATATCTTCATTTGGTAATAGCTCCTTGTTTGCAAATCCAGCAAAAATATCTGAAAGAGTTAGAAAATATTTTATATTGAAGTACAAAATATTACAATAAAAATAAGTATTATTATGATAATACTTATAATGAATAGAGTTAGGAAGCTTCTCAACCATGGTGTGTAAATGTTTAGGAACACAAATAGAATAGTTGGCTTCAGTAAAAGAAGCAATATAGTAGCAAAACATGTAATACAGATTATTTTAAGGGAAGCACAGTGTCACATGCCCTGCAGTAAAACATTCATGTAAACTGATGTAAGCCCTGAAAGAAAGGATATTTTTCTACTGCCACTCCCCCAAACGCAACAATTGGCATAGCTATACAGCTGTCTTATATTTCATGAGAAACAAATAATCCCTATGTAGTGCATAATTATTATATACAAACAAAAGCTAAAGCATGGCTCAAATTTATCTAATGAAAAATATTAAAATGGCTATTCATAATAGCAAAAAAATAATGCAGGAAGAAAATCAGAAAAATTTTAATAAAATGCTATTATAAGAATTTACTATATAGTAAACTGAGTACTTGTTATAATACTACCTAAACCCATGTGAAAAATGCATTTTACAACATTAACAATTTGTACATGGCAGTTATATTGTATAATATATATTGAAAAGCCATCATCTATAGATATAAGAATGATTAAAACATTTAAGTATCTGTGGAAATCTAGCAGCAAGGTAATAAACAACGACAATTATACAAATTTATTGTCTATGGAATTCTAAAAAATTCTTGTTTAAGAACTAAAAACAGAACTTAAAATGCAGAACACACAACAGTAAAAATTCCCAACATTAAACAATGTTGAGAATCACTGAATTTTAAAATATCAGGTTCACATAAATATACAATATTATAAAGATTAATGGCCAGGTGCAGTGGCTCACACCTATAATCTCAGCACTTTGGGAGGTGGAGGAGAGAGGATTGCCTGAGCCCAGGGATTCGAGATCAGTCTGGGCAACTCCGCAAGACCTTATTTCTAAAATAAATAAATAAAAAAATAATTAGACAAGCATGGCAGCACGTGCCTATACTTTCAGCTACTTGGAGGGCTAAGGCGGAAGGATAACCTGAGCCCAGAGGGTTGGGGCTGTGGTGGCCGTGAGTGTGCACTCCAGCCTGGGCAACAAAGTGAGACTCTGACTTGAAAAAAATAAAAAAGATTAAGAATTAGAGAAGGCAGTCTGAAATCATAATTTCATGCTTGTAGTTATACAACAGCCAGTACCTACAGCAACTCCCTAGCTATGAAGTATCATCTAATTCTTTAGTCCTATGGCCAAAAATATACATAACAAAAGCTATGCATTTTGAAAACTTATTATCTAGAGTCAGAGAAAATGTTGACATAGGAAAGAAGTACACAAAGAAAACATATAAGATAAAATACAGGCAAAGGTCAATCTTGTAAGAAACATGAGAGAAAGCTGACATATCTTATTAATAAAGGTAGTTTTTCAGTCCACTCTAGATGCTATGTCAGTGTACTAAGCCCTCTAATATCATTAACTTATTGAAATAGTCTTGAGGTAAATTATCACAAATTTTCATATAGAAACAAGGGGCCCAAGAGGTTACCTATCCCTAACTCACAGAGAAAGCAAATTCAAGAGCAGAATTTGAACCTTGGTGTGCAGGCTAAGATGCCATGTTCATAATAAGCAGCACTACTGCCCACCCAGGCAGTGCAGATTACAGCAAATGCCAGAAGCTTAAGAAGAAATATTGTAAGGGAGATACAGGACCTGAGCTGGGTTCCTCATACTGTGACAGTGCTACCACTCCCAGATAACAGCATTTGAGTCATTGTGTCCTGCTCATGTTGCTGCAGACATGGGTAGGAGTAGCGTCTTTCTTGCCACAGTGTGTGCAGCACAGGGAGGGACAGGGCTTGTGAAAACTGGGTTGCTGGGGTGTTCAAAATTAATATACTAGGAGCTACCTGTATAGACCATCTGGATCAATGAAAAATTGGAGGAAAGGCTTGGGCTGGCATTTAGAAGGGAAAGAATGAAAGCAATACAGGATTAGAGCTTGTGCTTGCAAATCTATGGGGATATGACTGTACTAAGGCAATTAAAACCTGACCATGGAAAAAGAGAGGAGTTGATTTAGCAAGTGCCTTAATACTGACCCAGTCTGTGGGAACTATAATATGGGAATGGAGAAAAAGTATAAGAAATTTAAAATGGAGGGAGTGTGATGGTGTGGGATGAATGCAGGTTTAGATCTATTCCAGTGTTTGCTCTCAGATTTATCAAACTAAATATCTCACAAATTCCATTTCTAGGTATATACCTATATATCATTATATACCCACATATATATTATTGATGGTATATAAGGGTATATGCCTAGAAACAGAATGATTATAACATGCAATTATAATGTATTAATAAATAATATATCAGTACACTAATGATTATTATATTAATATATAATATCAAATATACTTATATTATATATAATGCAGAGGGTGCCAAAAAATGTATATACATTTTAAGAAGGAAAAAAACTGTATTAAAATTGTAATACTCCACACATACCAATAATAAAAGATGAATACAAATCACGTTTGACTTCTGCAATTGCACATTACTACCGTAATTAAATTCAGTTTTGAAGAGTAATACATAGATAACATCTCTTAAAATGTGTATACAATTGTTGGCACCCCCAGTATCCATGAGGAGGAACCCCCTACAAAAACTGGAATTAATTAACTTCTGGAGGGGAGGCCTCATGTAGTACTGGCTTTCTCTACTAGGTAAGTGTTCTAGGAACCCATTGGCATCTGTGTACCAGCTTTTGTTGTGAGAGGCTGAGTTCAGCTTCAGGGAATTTTTTTTGGGAGATCCTTTCGATGTGTTTGCTCATTTCATGATGGGTAATTTAAAAGTGCACCTGCCTGCATTGCACTGAACATTCAGCAGTTTTTTTTAAACCAAAAAAGGCATGAGTGCCATGCTCCCACCTCCCTATTCACTTGATCTCACCCCAAGTGACTTTTTTTCCTTGATGAAAAAAGTCATCAAGGGAAAACACTTGCCAAAGTGGAAGAGGTGAAACAAAAAATGGCAGAAGAATTGAAAAGCATCAAAATCAATGAGTTGAAAAATGGTTTTGAGCAGTGGAAAAAGCATCTCAATAGGTGTGTTGCATCAAATGGAGAGTACTTTAAAGGTGACTGAAGTTTAAACACGCAAGAATAAATACACACTTTTTCATAAATAAATTCCAGTTTTTTGGGGGTCCCCCTTGTAAAAAGAAATGAGCTATCAAGCTATAAGACACAGAAGAAGCTTAAACACATACAACTAAGTAAAAGAAGTCAATCTGAAAAGCCTACATACTGTGAGTCCAGTGATAGGACATTCTGGAAAAGGCAAACTATGGAGACAGTCAAAAGATGAGTGGTTGCCAGGTGTTGGGGGAAGGGAGAGATGAATAGGTTGAGATCAGAGGATTTTTTAAGGCAGCGCAATTATTCTGTATGATACAATTATGGAGGATATACGACTATGTCCAAACCCATAAGATATATATAGAATGAACCTTAATGTAAATTATGGATTTTGGGTGATAATGTTGCGTCAATTCAGGTTTATCAGTTGTAACAAATGCAAAACCACGGTGAGGTACGTTGATTAAGGGGAGGCTGTGCATGTGTGCATGAGGCAGAGTATATATGAAAAATCTCTGTACCTTCTACTTGATTTTACTGCGAATGTAAAATTGCTTAAAAAAAAGAAAGTCTATTTTAAAAAGTACATGCTAATAGTTGGTATTATGCTATGGGAAACAGAAGTAAAAGGAACATCCAATATTATCTTTTTAAAATTCTGGAGGTTATGCATGTCTTGGAGAAACTAATGATCAGGCATAATCACTCAAGAATGAAATCTTCTGCTAAAATATATAAAACAATATTCACTCCTTCATTCCACACCCCACACATTGTAGATATAAAACAAAAACACCAAGAGAATCAAAAAAATATTACCTAATGATTAAATATACAACTTCATTTATGGCAGTAGCAATGACATTTGTAAGATGAAAGAAACTATCAGTGGCTTAAACCAAACAAAATTACAGTAGATTTAAAAAATGTAGGCATTATTCAACTTTATAAGCTTCCTCAACAGGAGAATCAAAATTGCATTTGTTGAAGTCAAATGTACAACAGCACACACATGGATGAACAGTGTGGCATGAACTACAGTTTAGGCAACATTCTTGCATTCTTGCAGATACTAGGTTGGGAACTTGGACAATGTTTTCCCTAGGATAAATTCCTATACCTTTTTTTGCTGGCTCCAGGGGATGGTCATTACGTATCTGATCAACATGGTCATGCTGCTCTTGGGAGAGACACTGTCAACTCCACAAAATTCCTAAAGATTGAAGGCAACTTATCACTCAGACTTTTCTTGGTACTTTGCCAGTATCCTGGGATATGCTGGCTATTCTACTCAGTAGCTTCAAGAGGCACTTTGGTGTATAGCAGGATGATACTGTAACAGATTTTAATCAGTGATTTCTTTCAAGAATTGTCTGTCACTAAGTAAGACTGCCAGATGTTGTTCACCACCTGAAGGTGGGATATAACAGCAGAAAAAGAGGACTAAATTTCAGACCCTGTGAGTGTATATTTCAAAAGCAAAGTTTCTGAGACAAAATCTTGGAAGAATATGAAATCAGGAAAACCAAGCACTTTCTATGTTCCTCAACAGGGCAGAAAGCCAGAGGAAGGGGGAAAAAAAAGATAGGGAGTAAAATAACAGGGTAAAAAATAGTCCATGCTCATGGACTGGAAGAATCAACATTGTTAAGATGTCCATTCTACCCATGGCAACCTACAGATTCAACGCAATACCCATTAAATTACCAACATCATTCCTCTCAGACCTGGAAACGAAAATACAGAAATTCATATGGAAACATACATGATCATGAATAGCCAAAACAATCCTCAGCAAAAGAAACAAAGCGGACTTTAAACTTTATTATAAGGCTACAATAATCAAAACTGTCTGGTATTGGTACAAGAACAAACATATAGAACAATGAAGTAGGATAGAGATTCCAGAAGCAAAACCTCAGTTTCTCAACCAACTCATCTTCAACAAAGCTTCCAACAACAACCACTGGGGAGAGGAGAACCTATTCAGTAAAAGGTGCTGGGAAAACTGGCTGACCACACGCAGAAGATTGAAACAGGAACCCTACCTATCACCATACACAAAAAATCAACTCTAAATGAATCAAAGTCCTAAACGTAAAACCTCAAACTATAAGAATCTTAGAACATGTAGGAGATACCCTTACAGAAATTGGAATAGGCAACCAATTCCTCATCAAAACCCCAGAAGCCCATGCCATAAGAGGTAAGACAGACAAGTAGGACCTCATTAAACTGAAAAGCTTCCGCAAAACAAAAGAAACCATCAAAAGAGCGGGGAGTCAGCTCATAGGATGAGAAAAAATATTTGCTAACTGTAAATCTGACAAAGGACTAACTTCCAGAATCTACAAGAAACTCAAACATGCCAAGAGGAAAAAAACCAAACAGCCCTATTAAAAAGTGGACAAAAGATATGAATAGATACTTCTCAAAAGAAGACACAGGAGCAGTCAACAGATACATGAAAAAGTGTTCAGCCTCACTAATCATCAAAAAATGCAAATCAAAACCACACTGAGATACTCCCTAACTTCAGTCAGGATGGCCATTATTAATAACTCAAAAAACAAAAGATGCTGGAAAGGATGTGGGAAAAGAAAACTCTTCTACGTTAATGTTGGGAGTGAAAATTAGTACAACCTCTGTGGAAAACAGTGCAGCGATTTCTTTTTTTTTTTTTTTTTTTTTTTGAGTTGGAGTCTCACTCTGTCGCCCAGACTGGAGTGCAGTGGCCGCTCCCGGCCACCGCAGCCTTGACCTGCTGGGTTCTGGCGATCCTTCCGCCTCAGCCTACCAAGTAGCCGGAATTACAGGCATGCGCTACCACGCCCGGCTGATTTTTTGATTCTTTGTAGAGATGAGGTCTCACTGCCCAGGTGGGTCTCGAACCCGCAGGCTCAGGCAATCCACTCACCTCAGCCTCCCAAAGGCGCGGGATTACAGGCTGAGCCACCGAGCCCGGCTGTGATTTCTAAAAGATCTAAACATCAACCTTTCATATGACCCAGCAATCTCCCTTCTGGGGATATATTAATACCCAGAAGAACTCAAATCATTCTACAAAAAAGATACCTGCACATGCATGTTTATTGCAGCACTATTCACAATAGCAAAAATATGGAACCAACTGTGCTGCCCATTGAAACTGGACTGGATTAAAAAAAAAAGTGGTACATATACACGGTGGAATATTATGCAGGCATAAAAAAGACAAAATGATGGACTTTGCAGCAACTTGGATGGATTCAGAGTCTATCACACTCAGTGATCTAACACAGAAACAAAGAACTGAATACCTCCTGTTCTCATTCATAAGCAGACCCTGAACATTTGTCATAATACTATAAGAAAAGGATTGGTAGTAGCAGGATACTGCCAGGAGAGGGAAGGGGGGGCACAAAACATCAATAAGGGTACCTGATCTCAAACCAGGCAAAGTGGGGACCAAAGGGAGGCCCAGACTTCACCCGTGTGATGAACACTTATGTACTAATCCTGAATTGTACCCCATATTTTTTAAATAAAATTTTTTAAAAAGGGTGAATTTTCGCAGGGTTCTTGAAAAGGGCTCTGCCCACAAGACTACAGGGTGAGAGTCTAAAAGACTGAGACATATTCCCATTTTGGAATGGGAATCAAAAAGAGTATCTCTCTAAAGAGTCTTTATATTATAGCTAAGTAACAATCTCAAAGACCCACCCTCTTTGAAGTCCTTTACACATATGTGGCAAAGGAGAACTGAATAAATATCCAAGGTGCCTGAACAGGTAGAGAAGGCTTGACAAAGTCCATGACATTTCACGGAGCACTAGAGACATTTTTGGGGGGCCACCATTCCCCGTTTTCCTGAAAGGTTCTTGCATATATATGAAATATGAATAGACACTGAATGAGTTTTGGGCCCGAACTGCAAAGATGTCAGCTCTGATCTGTATGGACTGAGAACCAAGCCTCAGATGAAATCAGATATACAAAGAAAAAGTCAATAAATGCAAAACGTCTTGGTCCCTCTCAAAGCCAAGGGACCAAAATGGTTGGAGGGGCCAAACAGTGTTGCAGGTGATAATAAAGCATCTGCCTTTGTGTCTATATGAATTGGAACATCATGGGCGAGTGGGAGTTTAAACCTTTATGCATTTGAATAACAAAATGTGTGTGTGTGCATGCAGGGGTTTCCTTTGAGAGTTCATAAGAAAGAGACTTTTGTTCTACCACAGATCTTCCCATCTGAGGAGTCTCCCAAACACCCATCTGAGCTCTTGTGTTCCTGCTCCCACCTATCTGGGGATTTCCCTTATTTTCATTTCACCCTCTACTGTCTAGGACTCTTTCCCTTGCTCCAAAAAATGAAGAAAATATTTGGCTCAGGAGATATTTCAACTTATAGAGTAAAAAGGAACATGATACCCTGTGTCTTTCCAGAATATTTCTAGTTCTTTCTTCAGCTAAGAAGAGAGGTCATTACAGATGGATCCAGAAAATGATTTTACAAGTTACTCAACTGACTGCCTCCTTCTGAATGTTTAGGGGTTATTTAAAATATGCAGACATCTAGCTCTCTTCCAAGAGCTACTGAACCAAAAGCACAGGTGTAAAACCACGAAGCCAGATATTTTTAAAAGTCTGTCATAAGGTTTTATGATTACTGGTAAACACCACCAATCAAACTTGAAACATGCAGAACTTCTGAAGAAAGGGGAAGTGTCAAGTTCATATGCCACATCATGAAGCCCTTCCATTCAAAGCAGGCTCAATCTTTCCCTTTAGAAAAGGGTTAGAAATTCAGACAGGAAAGAGGTATATTACCTTGAATCTCTCAAGAGACTCACAAGGGAAATGGCAAAGATACACAAGGGCAGTTACCGATTTCTGGTGGGAAGTTATCCTCCCCCAGGGAGAGCAAGTTCCTGTAGTTCTCCAACATCACGTCCCTGTACAAGGCCCTCTGAGTGAGGTCCAGGCAGTCCCACTCCTCCTGAGAGAATTCAATGGCCACATCCTTGAATGTAAACAGTCCCTGAAATGAAAGCACATTTTACCAAGTGAACATGGGAAGAGCTCTTATGACAGGACAGGAGAGAGGTATAAGAACTGACTTGGGGCCAGGCACGGTGGCTCACGCCTGTAATCCCAGCACTTTGGGAGGCTGAGGTGAGGAAATTATCTGAGCCTATGGGTTTGAGAACAGCCTGGGCAACTTGGTGAGACATCTCTATAATAAATAAAAAAAATTAGCCAGGCGTGGTAGCACGTGTCTGTAGTTCTAGGGGTGGGGCTACTTTTATGTTATGTGAATTTCACCTCAGTTAAAAAAAAATTAGGGATATTGAACTTACTTATATCACATGGATGAGTCAGAATACCCACTCTGGCCAAACCAGTTCTTTTTTTTTTTTTTTGAGTTGGAGTCTCACTCTGTCACCCAGGCTGGAGTGTAGTGGCACGCTCATGGCCACCCCAGGGTAGAACTGCTGGGCTCTAGCAATTCTTCAGCCTCAGCCTTCCAAGTAGCTGGAACCATAGGTACATGCTACCACACCCAGCTAATTTTTGATTTATTGTAGAGATGAGGTCTCGCCAAGTTGCCCAGGCTGTTCCTGAACCTGTGGGCTCAGGCAGTCTGCTCACCCTGGCCTCCCAAAGTGCTGGGATCACAGGCTTGAGTCACCCTGCCTGACCTCAAATACATTTTAATAAATTCCAATGGAAACTCTGTGCCCATGAAGCAGTCACTCTCTGTTCCCCCTTCTTAATAGTCCCTGGCAACTATTAAACTGCTTTCTGTTTCTGTGGATTTACCTCTTCTGGACATTTCATATAAATGGAATCATAAAATATGTGACCTTTTGTGTCTGGCTTCTTTCAGTTAGAATAATGTTTTGATGATGTAGCATGTATCAGTACTTTTCTTAGTGTGCTTACATTGTTCTAGAGGAATACCCAAGGCTGAGTATCTAAAGATTCATGAGGGATTGCCCCCATAACCCAAACACCTCCTACTAGGCCCTGCCTCCAACACTGGGGATCAAATTTTAACATGAGATTTGAGAAGACAAATACTCAAACTATATCAGTACTATATTCCTTTTTGTGGTCGAATAATATTCCACTGTCCAGTTATACCACATTTTACTCATTTATTTATTCATCTATTGATGGACATTTGGGTTGTTTCTACATATTGGCTGTTGTATATGGTGTTGCTACGAACATCTGTATACAAAAATTTTTTGTATAACCATTTTCAATTCTTTTGGGTATATGCCCAGGAGGGGAATTGCTGGGCCGTATGGTTTAGCTTTTTGAGGATCTTCCAAATTGTTTTCCACACTGACTGTATCATTTTACTAGTAATATAACATGATTCCAATTTCTCCACATCTTTACCAACACTTTTCTGTTTTACTATAGCTATTCAAGTGCCATGAAGTGGTGTCTCATTGTGGTTTTGACTTTCCCTTTCACTAATGATTCATTTCACTGAACAACTTCTCATGTGTTTGTTGGTCATTTGCATATCTTCTATGGAGAAATGCTTATTAAAGCCGTTTGACCATGTAAAAATTAGGTTATTTGTATTTTGGTTGTCAGTTGTAGGTGCTCTTTATATATCATGGATACCAGATATGTGATTTGCAAATAACTCTTCCCATTTGGTAAATTGTGTTTTTACTTTTGTGATTGCATACTTCAATGTACTGAAGTTTTAAATTTTGATGAAAGTATATCTGTTTTGTCTTTTTCTCTTTTGCTTTTAATGTCATATATAAATATCCACTGCCAAATTCAAGGTCATGAAGATTTATCCCAATGTTTTCATCTAAGAGTTTTATAATTTTAGCTCTTACATTCAGGTCTTTGATTCATTTTGAATTTATTTATATGGCAGGAGGTAAAGATCCAATTTTATTCTCTTTTTGTGGATATCCAGTTGTCCTAGGGTCCTCCCCCCTTTTTTGGTGACTATTCTTTTCTCATTAAATGTTTTGGCACCCTTGTAGAAAATAAACTGACCACAGATGTGTATGGTCTAATTTTTGAACTCTCAGTTCTATCCCATGTATCTGTATGTCTATCCTTACATCAAAACTGCAATTCTGATTACTCTAGGTTCGTGGTAATGTAATGTAGGTTTTAATGTCAGGAATTGTAACTTTGTTCTTTTTCAAGATTGATATTTGCTTTTTGGGGCCCTTACAAATTCAGTTTGAATTTTAGGACTGCCTATGCCATTTGTGCAAAAAGAATCTGTAGGATTTTGAAAGAGTTCGCATTGAATCTTTACATGACTTTGGGAAGTGCTAACATCTTAATAGTCTTTTAATCCACAAACACGAGATTTGTTGACATTTAGTTAGGCTTTTAAAAATTTCTTCCAGCAATGCTCCTTACTTTGTGATACCTTTCATTTCCTTGGTTAAATGTACTCCTACTTTATCTTTTCTATGCTTAATTTCCCTTTTTATTTCATTGTCAGTGTACAGAAACACAACTGATTTTCAGTGTTGATACTGTATTCTATAACTTTAAATTTATTACCTCTAATTTTTTTTAAGGATTCTTTAGGTATTCTTTTTTTTCCTTTTTTTTGAGTTTTGGAGTCTCACTCTGTCACCCAGACTAGAGTGCAGTGGCTGCTCCCGGCCACTGCAGCCTTGACCTGCTGGGCTCCGGCGATCCTTCTGCCTAGCCTTCCAAGTAGCTGGAACTACAGGCACACGCTACTACACCCGGTTAATTTGTTTTTGATTTATTGTAGAGATGAGGTCTCACCAAGTTGCCCAGGTGGGTCTCGAACCCACGGGCTCAGGCAATCCACTCACCTTGGCCTCCCAAAGCGCTGGGATTACAAGCTGAGCCACCGAGCCTGGCCTCTTTAGGTATTTCTAAATAGACTGTCCTATAACAAGATAGTTTTACTGCTTTTCAAATATCTTATGGCCTTTTTGATCTGATTTCTGTCACTAGAACTTCCAGTATAATGTCAAAATGTAGTGGCAAAAGGGATGTCATCATCTTGCTCCTGATATTAGGGGAATTTTCAGTCCTTCATCACTGAGTACGATGTTAGTTGTGGGTTTTTATATATGTGCTTTTTTGTATTGGGAAAATTCCCTTTTTATACTGAGAATTTTTTTTTTAATCATGAAAGAGGGTTGAAATTTATTCAATGTTTTTTTTCTGCGTTGAGATGATCATGTTTTTACTTTTTCATTTTACATATGTTGTATATTTCAGTTACTGTCTTATGTTGAACTACTTTGCATTTCCTAGAATAAATCCCACTTGGTAATGGAGTCTAATTTTAATAGTATGATGTAGATTTTGGTTTTCTAGTAACTTTTTGAGAATTTTTGCATCTATATTTATAACGTATATTACCGTTTTATTTGTGATTTTTTGGCTTTATCACATGTTTATTTCTTTCCTCCTAGAATAAGTTAAGGAGTACTTCCTACTCTTCTATTTTTAAGAACAGACTCTTCTATTTTTAAGAACAGTTGGAGAACTGGCTAATTCTTTAAATGTTTTGTTGAATTCAACACTGAAGCCAACTGGTCCTAAGCTCATTTGCCCCCCGCCCCCGCCCCTTGGGCTTATTTTGTTGGTTTTTTGATAACTAACTCAATTTCTTTACATGTTATAAGTTGGTTCCAATTTTCTACTGATTCTTGAGGCAGTTTTATTTTACTTTATTTTTTTTGAGTTGGAGTCTCACTCTGTCGCCCAGACTGGAGTGCAGTGGCACACTCCTGGCCACCGCAGCCTCGACCTGCTGGGCTCCGGCGATCCTTCTGTCTCAGCCTTCCAAGTAGCTGGAACTACAGGTGCGCATTACCACACCCGGCTAATTTTTGATTTATTGTAGAGATGAGGTCTCGCTAAGTTGCCCAGGCGGGTCTTGAACCCGTGGGCTCAGACAATTCACTCACCCTCCCAAAGTGCGGGATTACAGGCTGAGCCACTGAGGCAGTTTTCATATGTGTTTGTAGGAAATTGCTCATTGCATCTAGGTTATCCAATTTGTTGGTGTAGAATTATTCCTAATAATCCCTTAGAATAGTTTTTATTTCTATAAGGTTGTTAGTAACATTCCAGCTTTTCATTTCTGATTATCTGAGTCTTCTCTCTTCTTTTATTAGTCTAGCTAAAGGATTAACTTAGTTGACCTTTCTAAGAACAAACTTTTTGTTCCACTGATTTTTCTATTTTTTAATTCTCTTTCATTTATTGGCACTTAATCTTTCTTATATCTTTCCCTTGGCTAACTTGGTTTAGTTTACCTTTTCCTAGTTCTTTAAGGCATAATGTTAGGTTATTGAGTTGATATCTTTCTTCTTCTTTTTAAACGTATCTGTTTACACTTAAAAATTCCTTCTTATCACTGCTTTTGCTACATCCCATATGTTTCAGATTGTTGCATATTCATTTTTATTTGCATCAAAAATTTTGTAACACTTTCTTGTGTTTTCTTTGTTGACCTGCTGGTTGTTTAAGAGTGTGTCATTTAAAGGAGTGACATCAGCAAAATGACAGAATAGCAGGTCCTACTTGTTACCCTACAGAAAAACTGCTTTAGTGACCATCCATTGGCAAAAACACCTTTAAAAGAGCTTCAGATACTGGTGAGTGGTCACAACCCCTGGTGGAACAAGGAAAAAACAAACAAACAAAAAACCCCCCAAAACCCCACACACATTGAAAAGGGTAAGAAAAGTTTCTTTCCCCACATTCTCCATCCTCCACACCAGCACGGTGCTGCACTAAGAGGTCCCCTTGGCTAACAAGTTCTCCTGTGAGGAAAAGGAGAGAAAGAAAAGTGAGTATCTGACAGTCAAAGCTCTTTTGAGTAACATCTGAGAGGCCCACTTCTTTTGCACCTCACTCAGAACACTGAAGGAGCTGGCATGGATAGATTGCATGGGGGCAGAGAAAGAAAAGGGGTGGAGGCCCTCAACAACATGCAGATCTCAACAGGCAGCCAGTGGCCCTTGGTCACAGGCCTGCTGGCATACCTGAATCCTCAGGAATCAGGCCTGCCTGCCCATGGAACCTGGCAGCAGTCCTATCAACCCGTGGATCCAGCAGCAGGTTCACTGCAGATGCTGTCAGCCAGCCTGTCTGCAAGCTATATGGACAGGTCTGTCCAGAATCTCTGGCTGAGCTGACTGGTAAAGTGCTTTCCCAACCAAAGACAATCTGTTAAGACTGAAAAAGGTGACAGCTTCTTAAAATAAGCAGATACCAATACACAACTACAAGGATCCCAAAGGAAAAGACAGAGACATAACACAACTAAAAGAAGAAAATAAAGCTGTAATAACTGACCCAAAAGAAAAGATCCATGAACTGCCTGATGAATAATTCAATATAATCATCTTTAAAAAGCTCAGTTGTCTAAAAGAGATCACTAAGTGTAATCAGGAAAAATCCATGAACAAATTGAGTTCAACAGAGATAGAAACTATCAAAAGAATAAAACATAATAATTCTAGGACTGATGAATACAATGACTGAACTGAAAAATTCAATAGAGAGCTTCAACAGCCAACTTGAACAAATGGAAGAAAGAGTCAATAAACCTGAAGGTAAGTTATTTAAAATTACCTAGTTAGAGGAACGAAAAGAAAAAAAAGAATAATAATAAAAAAAGGAAGAAAGCCTATGGAAATTATAGGACACCATCAAGTGAAACAATATGTTCACTATATAATCACAGAGGAAGAAAGAGAAAGAAAGGGATACAAGCTTACTTTTAAAACAATGGCTGAAAAATCCTCAACTCTGGGAGAAACATGAATATTCAGATTCATGAAGCAGAAAAGACCTCAAAAAACAGGTTGACTGTAAAGTGGTGTACAGAGAGACACATTATAATTAAGCAGTCAAAAGCCAAAAATGAAGAGAGAATTTTCAAATGATATAACCCTATCACAAATTGAGAAGCATTTGTATCTGTTACAACAGCACAAATGGACTAAGACAGACACATATTGCCCAACAGTCAAGAAATGGAAAGGTATTTCAAGCTAATGATAATGAAAAGAGTAGTGGTGGCTATATACATCAGACCAAATAAACTTTAAATCAAAGTGTCACAAGAAACAAATAAGATCATTACATAATAATAAAAGGGTCAATTCAACAGGAAGACATAATTAAAAATATATATGCTCCCAACATTAGAGTACCTAAATACATAAAGCAAATACTGGCAGATATGAAGGGAGAAATAGGCAGCAATAAAGTATAATAGTGGAAGACTCAGTACTCTCCTCCTTCCCTCGTTTGTTTCCCTTCCTCTCTCCCTCCCTTCTTTCTTTTTTTTCTTTTTAAAATAAAGACAAGGTTTCACTGTCGCTCAAGCTGGAGTGCAGTGGTGTGATCATGGCTCACTGCCACCTTGACCTTCTGGGCTCAGGTGATGCTTCCACCTCAGCTTCGAGTACCTGGGACTACAGGCACACAACCCCAAGCCAGACTAATTTTTTTTTTTTTTGAGTTGGGGGGTCTTACTCTGTCATCCAGGCTAGAGTGCAGTGTTGTGATCATGGTTCACTGCAATCTCCTCCTGGGCAGAAGCAATCCTTCCACCTCATAATCTTGCTATGTTGCTCAGGCTGGTCCCAAACTCTTCACCTCAAGTGATTCTCTCATCTTGGCCTTCCAAAGTGCTGGGATTACAAGTGTGAGCTGCTGTGCCCAGCCAATACCCCATTTTAAATAATGGGTAGATCACACAGACAGAAAATCTACAAGGAAACAGCAGACTTGAACACCATTATATGCCAAATATACCTAACAGACACAGAACATTCCATTCAACAAGCAACAGAATACAAGTGCAGAGGTCATTTTTTAGGATAGATCACACGATAGGCCACAGAATAATTCTTAACAATTTTAAAAGACTATATTCATTCCAAGTATCTTTTCCAACCACAGTGGAATGAAACTAGAAATCAACAACAAAAGGAAAATGAGAAAACTTGCAAATACACGGAAATTAAACAAAATACTCTTGACCAACCATTGGAAAAAGAAATCAAAAGGGAAATTAGAAAATATCTTCAGGTAAGGGAAAATAAAAACTCAACATACCAAAGCTTATGGGATGCAGGGAAAGCAGCAGTACAAGAAAAGCTCGTAGCAATAAATGCCTAAGTGAAAGATCTCAAATAAACAATCTAACTTTATAACTTAAGGAACTAGAACCCAAAGTTACAAGAAGGAAAGACATAATAAATATTAGAGAAAAAAATGAATAAAACAGAGAATAGAAAACAAAAATTGATGAAATGGTTTTCTTTTTTCAAAAAGATAAATGAAACCAACAACCATTTACTGGACTAATATCCAAATAGATAAAGTCAGAAATTAAAGAGGAAACATTAAAACATGTGTCAGAAATAAAGAGGATCATAAAAGACTAATATGAACCATTACATATGCCAACAAATTGGACAAACTAGAAGAAATGGATAAACTGGTAGAAACATACAATCTACAAAGACTGAATCAAGAAGAAACAGAGGTATGAATAGAACAATAACAAAGACAGAGACTGAATCAGTAATAATAAACCTGCCAACAAAATATAATCCCAGGAACAAATGACTTCACTGACATCTACCAAACGTTTAAAGAAAAATTAATACCAACTCATTTTAAACTCTTCCAAAAATAAAAGAGGAAACATTCCCAAACTAATTTTATGAGGCCAGTATCACTCTGATTCTAAAATCAGACAAAAACAACTATAGGCAACATTCCTGATGAATATGAATGTAAAAATGCTCAACAAAATATTAGCAAACCAAATCAAGCAGCACATGAAAAAGATTATACACAGTAACCATGGGAGATTTATCTCTGGGATGGAAGGATGGCTCAACATATACAAACCAATTAATGTGATACACTATATTAACAGGATAAAAAATAAAAAATCATATGATCATTTCAGTAGAAGCAGAAAAAGCATTTGACAAAATTCAACCTTTCATGATAAAAACTCTCAATAAAGCAAGTATAGAAGGAACGTCCCTCAATATAATAAAGGCTAACATAATACTAAATGGTGAAAAACTGAAAGCTTGTCCTCCAAAATTTGGAACAAGGTGATGATGTCCACTCTTGACATTTCTATTCAATATAGTAGAGAAATTTCTAGGCAGAACAATTAGGGATTAAAAAAGTAGTAGTATCCAAATCAAAAAGAGAAGTATAATTATATCGTAGAACTACAAGGCCTTGAGTAGCCAAAGCAATTTTGAGCAAGAATATCAAAGCTGAAGTGTCATACTTTCTGATTTCCAATATATTACAAAGTTACAGTAATCAAAATAGTATAGTATTGGCATAAAATAGACATACAATAAAAGACTAGAATAGAGTCCAGAAATAAATCCACACATATAGTCACCTGATCTTCTACAAGTATGCCCAGAATATGTAATAGAGAAAGGGATACTCTCTTCAACAAATGGGGCTGGGAAATCTATAAGTCTAATGCAAAAGAATTCCTTTACTATATATAAAGCTATACATTATAGTATATACTATACATAAAAATCAAACTCAAAATTGATTAAAAACTTAAAAGACCTGAAACCATAAAGCTTCTAGAAGAAAGCATAGGGGAAAAGGTTCTTGACATTGCTCTTGGCAATGATTTCTTGGATGTGACACCAAAAGCACAAGCAAGAAAAGCAGAAATAGACTGGGACTACATCAAACTAGAAAAGTTGTGCATAGCAAAGGAAATGGTCAACAAAGTGAAATGGCATCCTATGGGATGAAAGAAAATATCTTTAAACTATATATTTGAGAAGGGGCTAAAATCTAAAATATATAAAGAACTCCTACAATGCATTAGCAAAACAACTAAGAACCCAATCAAAAAATGGGCCAAGAACCTGAGCAGACATTTCTCTGAAGAAAACATATGGCCAACAAGTACACGAAACACTAATTAACAAGGAAATACAAAACAACAACACAGTATCACCTCATGCCCGTTAGGACAGCTATTATAAAAAAAAAATTAAAAAGGAAAAGTGGTGGGAGAACGGGGAGAAAAGGAAACCCTTGTACAATGTAGGTCAGAATGTAAATTGGTGCAGCCACTATGGGAAACAGTATGGAAGTTCCTCAAAAATTGGAAACAAAACTACCATATATCCAGTAATCCCACTTCTGAGTGCATACCCAAAGAATTAAAATCTGGATCTCAAAGAGATGTATGCACTCCCATGTTCACTATGGCATTATTCTTTGTTTTTCCTTTGGTAATCACTGGTTATAGCACATTGCAATATTATTCTCAATGGCCAAGTCATGGAAACCTAAATGTCTATTGAGGGATGAATGGATAAAGAAAATGTGGTATTTACATACAAAGAAATATTATTCAGGTTTATAAAGAAGGGAAATCTGCCTTTTGCAACAACCTGGATGAAACTAGAGTATACTATGTAAGTGGAATCACCATGCAGAGAACAAATACCACAGTTATATGAAGAAACTTAAATAGTCAAACTCATAGAAACAAAGTAGGGCTGCCAGGTGCTGGAGGGGGGGAAAATGGTGGGGTAGTAAGAAAAGTTTCAGTTATGCAGGATGAGTAAGTCCTAGAGATCTACTGTATAGCTAAAAATGTGCTAAGAGGCTAGTTATTATAAGTATTTTTATCATAAAAATAAGTAATAATAAATTAAGAGAGCTGGAATAAATGTTTTGAGGATATATATATATATATATATATATATATATATATTTTAAACTATGGAACGCTTCACAAATTTGTGTCATCCTTGCTAATCTCTGTATCATTCCAATTTTAGTATATGAGCTGCCAAAGCGAGCCCAATAGGTACATTTATGACACAGATTGTAGTGGTGGTTTCAGGGGTCTATACTTATCTCCAAACTCATCAAATTGTGTACATTCAATATTTACAGCCTTTTGTATGTCAAGCATACCTCAATACGGTGGTTTAAAAAAGATAAGAGTATGCTGTTTAATTTTCATGTGCTTGTGAGTTTTCCAGTTTTCCTTGTTAGTGATTTCTAGTGTTATTTCATTGTGGTCCGGGAACATAGTTTGGGTTCTTTTTAAAGGCTACCGCAACTTGTTCTGTGGCCTAACATATGGTCTGTCCTAGAGACTGTCCCAGGTGCATTTAAGAAAAATGTGCATTCTGCTTTTGTTGAATGCACTTTTCTTTATGTGTTTGTTGGGTGTCGTTGGTTTACAATGTTGCTCAAGTCCTTTGTTTCCTTATTAATCTTGTCTGGTTGTTCTATCTATTATTAAAAAGAGAGTATTGAAGTCTATTATAGTAGAACTGTCTCCTGGCAATTTTTGCTCCAAAAACTTTGGTGCTCTGTTGTTACATACATTTTTTAAAAAATAGCTGTTACATGGATTAAACCTTTTAATCTATACTGTTTTTCATCTCTGGTAACCATTTTTGACTTATAGCCTATGGTGGCTGGTATTTGTATAGCTACCCAGCTAAGTTTCTTTATTATTTGTGTGGAACATCTTTTTATATCCTTTCACTTTCAACCTTTCTATGCCTTAGGATCAAAAGTGAGCCTTTTGTAGACGGCATACAGTGGAGTTATGTCTATCTTAAAAAAATTATCCATTCTTACAAACTTTGACTTTTAATGGAGAGTTTAATCCATTTACATTTAAAGTAACTATTGACAAAGGAAGAATTACTTCTGTCATTTTGCTACTTGTTTTACACGTCTTATTATCTTTGTTTTGTAATTCCTCCCTTACTTCCTTCTTTGTATGTGTGCTTGTGTATGTATATAGTTTCAGATCTCTTCTTATTTTCTTTTATTTTTGTTTTTTAGTCATTTTCTTAGTAGTTACCCTGGACGTTAAAATTTACATCTTAAGCTTGATAATATTTAGGCTTCAATTTATGCTAATTTAACTTGAATTACATAACCAATCCTGTTCCTATATAGCTGTTGGGCCTACTTTGTATTATAGTTCCAATAATTACCTCTTTATACATTTTATAGTCAATAACAGATTTATAATTATTGTTTTACATATTTGTTTTCAACCATATAGGAAAAATACAGTAGTTACAATAAAAACAATTGTCTTTTATATTTACCTATGTGGATAATTTTATTAGTGCTCCTTATGTGTCCTTATAGCTTTGAGGTTCTGCTAGTATCCTTTCATTTTAGCCTGAAGGACTGACTATCTTTAGTATTTTATGTAGTGTGAGACCTTTATTGCAAACTCCCTCAGCTCTTGATTATCTGGGAATCTCTTAATTTTGTCACCAATTTCGAAAGATAGTTTGTCTGATAGTGAATTCCTGGTGGATTTTTCTTTTTTCCTTTCAAACTTTGAATGTCATCCTACTAATTTCTGGCCTCAACAGTTTCTGATGGAAAATCAACTGTTTATCCTACTGAGGATCCCTGGACATGATAAGTCATTTCTGATTTGCTACTTTCTTGGTTTTCTTGGTTTTCCACAGTTTGATTTTATATCTTGCTGTAGATCTCTGTAAGTTTCCCATAATTGGAGTTTATTGAGTTTTATGGGTGTATAAATTCATGTTCATTATCATTTTCTACAAATGCAAATATTAATATTTCTATAAATATCAATTTCTTTCTGAGTTAGATCTCTGTAAGTTTACCATAATTGGAGTTTATTGAGTTTTATGGGTGTATAATTCATGTTCATTATCATTTTCTACAAATGCAAATATTAATATTTCTATAAATATCAATTTCTTTCTGAGCTAGAGCCCCAGCACTTTGCGGGGCCAAAGCAGGAAGATTGCTTGAGGTCAGGAGTTTGAGACCAGCCTAGGCAACATAGTGAGACCTTGCCTCTATAAAAAATAAGAAAATTTGGTGGGCGTGATAACGTACACACGTGTAGTTCCAGCTACTTGGGAGGCTGAGGTGGAAGGATTGCCTGAGCCCAGGAGGTTGCGGCTGCAGTGAGCTGTGATTGTGCCACTGCACTCCAGCCTGGGTGAGAGTGAGACCTAAATTAAAAAAAAAAAAATAACCCCAAACCAAATATTCTTTCTGTCTTTTACTCTCTTTTCCTCCTGAGGTTCCTATTATGCATACATTCATACGCTTGATGATATCCCAAAGATTTCTCAGTCACTTTTAAATTTTTCTTCACTTTACCCCCTTCTGGTGAGACTAGATAATTTCAATTAACCTATATTGAACCTTGCTGATTCTTTATTCTGTCAATCGGCTGTTGCAACTTTATAGTAAAATTTTCATTCCAGTTATACTTTACAGCTTCAAATTTTCTATTTCACCTTTAAAAAATAATTTTAATCTCTTTATTGATATTCTCTATTTGTTGAAGCATTGTTCTACTTTCCTTTAAATCTTTGTTCAGTTTCCTTTAGCTCTCTGAACAGGTATAAGATAGCTATTTAAAGTATTTTTTTAGTAAGTGCAATGTCTGTGCTTCCTCAGAAACATCATTAAACCAGTAATCATGTTTCAATTTGCCCAGCGGGGAGAAATCTTCAGACAGCTATGGTAAAGTTGGCCTGCTGAGAGAAAGTCAATGTGACATTCTTTAGAACAGCGAAAATTAAAGACCTCTATGTCTTCATTAAGAGAATGCTTCAATAAGAAACTAAAAGCTCAAGCTATCTCTGTGTTTACTAACATGAAAAACATACAAAGACATATGGTATACAAATATTTAAATTTGCAGAATGAATCAGGAGTGGCAGTTCATGTTTGTAATCTCAGCACTTTGGGAGGCTGAGGCAAGAGGATTACCTGAGCCCAGGAGTTTGAGACCAGGCTGAGCAACATGGTGAGACCTCATCTCTACAACAGACCAAAAAAATTAGCTGGACATGGTAGAATATGCCTGTGGTTCCAGCTACTTGGAAGGCTGAAGTGGAAGGATTGTCTGAGTCCAGCAGGTCGAGGCTGCTGTGGCCATGAGCATGCCACTGCACTCCAGCCTGGGTGACAGTGAGACTCCAATTCAAAAAAAATATAAAAAATTGCAGAATAAAATATCACAACAAAATATTCACTAAATATTCTCTAAAATTACATTAAGGTTTACAAATGCATTGTTATGTGACTTGTACTGAAGAGAATGAACAGTAGTTCCTGATGAAGACAGTGAGTGAGAGTGAAGATGGGCAACATGATGTTTTACTTCACTGCATGATTTAATACAAAAGAAATATAATATTTAACAAATAGTGCAATCAGATTTTGGCTCTAGCCTTTCCGATGACAGAAAGTTCTGCTCCTATGTCTTAGCTAAATTATAATATTTTTTCTTTTTTGAGTTGAAGTCTCACTCTGTTGCCCAGGCTGGAGTACAGTGGAGTGCTCATGGCCACCACAGTCTTGACCTGCTGGGCTCAGGTGATCCTTCCGACTTTGCCTTCCAAGTAGCCAGAACTATAGGTTCACACCCCATTCACTTATTCATTCATTAATTCATTCATTGCAGAGATGAGGTCTCATCATGTTGCTTAGGCTGGTCTTGAACTCCTTATTGCAGAGACAAGGTCTTGCCATGCTGTTCACGCTGGTCTCAACCCCTGGGCTCAGGTAATCTTCTAACCTCCACCTCTCAAAGTGCTGGGATTATAGGCATGGGCCACTGTACCTGGCCAAACTATAACAATTCTTATTTAAACACCTGTTGCATGAGAGTTCCTAAATGAGCAGCAGGATCTTTGTGGGATGGATATGCTGTGAATAATTTAAAGAACCTCCTGCAGTCAGACAATTTATTCCATATTTTAAAACCAATTATGGAAAAAAAAAGACTCTCTATCCCTAATGTCTATTTCTGAATTTCCCATTCCATTCCAAATTTTTTTTTTTTTGAGTTAGAGTCTCGCTTTCACTGAGGCTGGAGTACAGTGGTGTGCTTACAGTTGCTGCAGCTTCTACCTGTTGGGCTCAGGTAATCCTTCTCCTTCAGCCTCCCAAGTAGCTGGAACTACAGGCATAGGCCACCACGCTGGGTTAATTTTTTTTTATTTATTATAGAGAGGAGGTCTCGCTAAATTGCCCAAGGTGGTCTTGAACCCTGGGCTCAGACAATCCTCTTGCCTCTGCTACTCAAAGTGCTGGGATTACAGGCATGAGCCACTGTGATTGGCCTCCCCACTATTAATATTTTGGAGCCAGAAACACACTGATTCAATTGTTTAGCTTCAAATAGATCATATGATCAGGCAAAGCAGGTTTCCTTCATCAGTCTTCTTTTTTTTTTTTTAAAGTATTCTTAATTTATCTTTGCATTAGCATTTAAAATATATATTTCTATTTCAAGATAACATTTAAAAATTATTTTAATATAACAGCAGCAAAAATATCATTCTTCAATTTTATAAGAGCTAACCTGGAATCCATAATTAAGTAATTCTCATGTTTACAATTGTGATTCTGAAATAAATACTACTACGATGCAGCTTTGTTGTCAGCTTTTTAGGTTTGCTTTAAACACACACATACACTTTCAGTTGAGTGAGCTTTATAAAGTTATATGCTACACACTTTTTTGAAAAAGATCTAAAAGAGTCAACCAGTCCACAAGACAAGCAGAAAGTTAAATTAGCTGGGATATATATATAACATCCAAAGCATGAGATATCCTGCAGCAACTAGGAGTACTTCAGGGTTGGCTGACAGTCTTCTTTAGAACTAATTTCATCCTAACAGTTTAAGGAAGTGGACATTTTAATACCATTAAGTGCATTTAAGTTATGTTTCTTTTGTGTTAATTTTACTCCCCAATAACCTAGTTCCTTTCTTGCAGGCCAATATTCAAAATACCATGTTACTGTCTGAGCCCATTCAAATAATTTATTTTCAACCTAAACATGTAACCCCAATAATGATATGTCTAACTACAGCGAGCTCCTTCAACAAGACCAAAATAGCATCTCTTCTTCTAAGGTTTAGGTTTTGCCTAGAATTCTCGATACATGGAATAGCCCATACCAACAGTCATTGCTCCTACAATAAAGCCTTGGGCTGCCACGCATGTGGATCAGGTGAAGAGACAGTTTGGTATTTCCCCTGTTCTTCAATTTATATAATCCATATGCAACAATTGCTGCAAAACCTACCATTCCAGTGGGGACAAATGGTGCCTCTTTAGCTTTTCGAATAAGTTTGGATCCCTGATCTTCATCATAAGAAGAAAGGGAAACATCTGTATCAGTTGACATAGTGATTACTTGAAGAATCTTCCAAGAGCAGAAACCCTCATGATCCAACTGGCTTCTGATCAGTCTTCTTTTTCAAAGTTTTTCAGGAATTTGTGTATATTAACAAATCACTTACACATGCAGTTTCTTTAATCCTGATTTGTACAGAGCTGTAAGGGCATCTAGAGGGGGTCTCTAAATAGTCACTGCTGCCCAACCTCATTGACACCATAAACCCCACTTCCTATCTCCAATCCATGTCTCATCATAAAACTCTTCCCCAAATAATCTTCTAAATGGAGGCTCTTCCCAAGTTCTATGTTGCTGGGCCACAGGAGATGGAATCTATGTGGAAATGGAATTGAGGGAAGGCCCTGTGTGTGCATATTCATGTTAGGCAGGATACTTCAGAGTCAGAGATTTAGCCAGTTCAAAAAATGGCATTTCTAGAAGGAGAGGACAGAACAATCAACCAAGAATATAACTTTTACCTGAGAGAGAGCCATTCCCTGCTTTCTTTCTTCCCTTTTCTTCTGGGCTTCTTTCTCAGGTCAGATTAGTCTGTGTGTCAATAATAGGTTGTTTAATGCTTAGAATCAGCGTACCTCCTTCCTCTGCCATAACTACACATATGCGGAGAATCTTTTTTTTTTTTTTTTTTTTGAGTTGGAGTCTCATTCTGTCGCCCAGACTGGAGTGCAGTGGCCGCTCCTGGCTACTGCAGCCTCGACCTGCTGGGCTCCAGAGATCCCTCCGCCTCGGCCTTCCCTGTAGCCGGAATTACAGACGGGCGCTACCACGCCTGGCTGATTTTTTGATTTATTGTAGAGATGAGGTCTCACTGCCCAGGCGGGTCTCGAACCCGCGGGCTCAGGCAATCCACTCACCTCAGCCTCCCAAAGGCGCGGGATTACAGGCTGAGCCACCGAGCCTGGCTTTGAGAGAATCTTAATATGGGGAAAAGATGGTCCTTGGTTGCTCATTGCAAAAGAAGGAATTCAGGGACAATAAACTCCTATAGAGAGACTGAACAGTGAGTTCTTTTACTTATTTCTTCAAAAGAACCCTCTCCTTCTAGTGAAACTCCCATATTCTGCTTCAATTGCATTGTCCTTTGTCCTTCTGGTAATCAGTCAAAGAAAACCCTTTATCCAAGTTCATGGCCGCTCCCTGGGTAGCCAGCATCCAATGACTGGTCAATGCAGGATATGAAAGCCTGTCCCTTCTCTCATTTGGAACAACTCTGAAGAAGACCATAACTCAAGAGCTCCTTGCTACAGTCAGGGCAGACCATAAAAGGGTTTAATGCCATAAAAGAAGATAATACAATCACACCTAATACTCCTGATGCAGAGGTAGAGAGCTGAGACAGAAGCATCTTTCTTGCCTCTGAGTCTATGCCTCTTTTCTAGTGGCTGTTTAAAAAAAAAATTTAAATCATTTCTGGAGTACTGAGAGTCATTTGAGATTCTAACTGGGTACCCTCTCTCAAAAACTGCCACATGCAAAGACACATTTTGAAAATCGTTTCTGAAATCCCATTTGTCCAGATTTAGAACCTCTGGTAGGCATGCTGAGGCTCAGAGAGGGGAGTCATTTCACCAAGTGTCCCTGGAGAGGTCTGCGTTGAGTGAGCAGAATTCAGTTGAAACTGGATTCTAAAATAGTGACCTGGACAGAGCAGTGGGAAGGGTCTGTTCTTATTTCAGATTACCTTTGGTACTCCCAAATAGGAGAAGTTTCTATTTCATGGGTTTCACCAATCCCAAACATTTAATTCCTCTTTTCCAGAAAAATATGTTAAAAACATGAAATTACAAATGATTATTACTACTGGAAAACACAAAAGGAGATCAGCTGTGGAGATTAGCTCTGAGCAATCTCTTCATTATGAGTTGTATTGGAATAAAATTCCACATCGATTAAGCCCATCTTTCAATGTTGTATACAAAAAGTACCTAGGGGAACATCTATGTGGTTGATGACTTTAGCTCAGAGTTGGCCAATTACTAGATCACATAAAGGAAAAAAGAAACTGAATACAGCTGACCCTTGAACAATGCCAGGGTTAGGGGTGCGGATCCCCTCATGCAGTCGAAAATCCATGTATAACTTTTGACTCTGCCAAAACTTAACTACAGTAGCCTACTGTAGACTTAACAATAACATAAACAGTTGACTAACACATATTTTGTATGCTATATGTATCACATATGTACTCTGACATAATAAGCTAAAGAAAATGTTATTAAGAAAATCATAAGGAAGAGAAAATATATTTACTACTTATGAAGTAGAAGCGGATCATCATAAAGGTCATCATCCTTGCTGTCTTCACTTTGAGTAGGCTGAGGAGAAGGAGGAGGAGGAAGAGAAAGGGTTAGTCTTGCTGTCTCGGGGTGACAAAGACTGAAAAAAATTTCTGTATAAGCCCACCCACCCAGCTGAAACCTGTGTTGCTCAAGCATCAACTATATAAAACTAACTGGTTAAGCTAGGTTTTGAGTGTTAGAAGATTGATAACATCCTTACAGCAAAACACTGTAAAATCAGCTATCAGACATCCAAAAATAGTTCCAATATTAGAGGAAGAGTAGAAAGTATTTAAATCTCATAACTGAACACTGCATTCAAGGGAGAAAATTTGAAAATTGTTTTAAAATTCAATAAATTCTGGAATTAAATTTACAGCAATCTTGAGTGTATGTCAAATTTAGAAAAGAATGACATAAGCCATTAAAAACAAAAAAGGAAGCAGAAACTATATATTGAAGTTTTAAAGCAGAGTTTATTAGTGAGAAGAAGAGAGGGAAAAAGGAAGGTTTGTGGCAGAAAGACCCACCACGGGCAAGTTTCTCCAAAAGAAAAACCACGGAGGGAACAACATTGTTAATGACCCGTTCAGCAGCACTATATGGAGTCATTTCTTGCATTCTCCTCTCCCAAGGTGAAAGAAAAGGAAGAGGGTGATCTGGAATTAACTAATTCAGTTAACCCTCTGGCTGAATAGGGGTTGCACACGGTATAGAGTTTTGGTGCAATAATTAGAAAACACAGAAGCCCCACACACCTGGCTTTGCAATCCTCATTCAATTCTGCAGAATTTATAAACAATTAACACATTTTAAGTGAATTACACGATAGAGTCACACATCAGTATTTCATAACTTAATGTTCCATATCCAACCAGTTCGACCCTCCCCTAGATTTGGGTCCCCACCCCCTTTCTCCACCTCTGTTTTATTTATTTATTTCTCCACCCCCCCTGTAAATGTCTTTTTCCCTCCTGGTTTCTTTCCTTTAATTTTTCATGTTCTCGTTCCTTTCCCTTTCTGGGTTTCCCTCTCTCGGTGTCTGCTCATTTTGTTTCCCTTCCTCCACGTTCGGCCTCACTCAGCAGCATCCTTTGCTTCGACCCCTGCAGTTCTTTTTCCAGATACGATGTGACCGAGTCGAACTGCACAGATGGCTCCGTTTGTCTCCCATCTGTACCCCTCTCCTTTCCATGGGGGGGGCCTAGGGGTGTGTGTGTGCCCACCCTCGGAGGGAGGCGTTTCCCCGACGTGGTGGACATAGACAGGGAATCGGGCGGTGTCTACACGGAACGAAGGCAAAAAGGTCGAGCCGTCCCCCGGTCCCCGCTTCCGAACGATTTTAATACGAAATGGATGCAGACCTCCGGGCCCGCTCGGAGCGACAGGACTCGGAACGTCTCAGGACCACGCCGCGAGAGAGACGAGCAGGCTCTGGGGCTTTAACCTACAGGGCGACCCCCGAAACCCGGTAGTGGAGCACGGGGACCCGGGAGCCGCAGAGCGCCAGATTTGAACCAAAGAGACGGAGACTCACTCACCAGACATTGCCCGGCAACTGGCGGGATCCGCTTCCGGGTCTGCAGGAAACTGCGCGTGCGCGAGCGCATTGGGGCCGTACAAGGGGCGGGGCCGGGGCCGGCGAGGGGCGGAGAGCGGCAGCGGCAGGGATTGGGCGGGGACGGAATGGGCCCGGGTCCAGGGGAGAGACTAGGGGCGGGGCCGGAGCCGGAGAGGGGCGGGGTGCGGACTGCGGCTGGGACTTGGCGAGGCGGGGGCGGGGGCGGGGGGCGAGGGCGGGCCCAGAGAGGGCCCGGGACGGAGTCCGGGCCTTGGCCGCCGAGGGGCGGGGCGCGGACAGTGGCCAGGACTGGGCTGGGGCGGGGCGCGGACAGTGGCCCCTCCCCTCCGCCCGATACCTAAACACGTTTGATTTTCCGCCCTGCGGTATCTGATTCTTCGCTTTTGGATTCCTTGGAACCTCTTTGGTGTCCTTTGGAAGCTGGCTAGGTAAAAACTTAAGAGACGCGTCGTGGACCACTTACTTTGGAAGCGGAGATGTTCACCTGAAGATGAAAATGATTTACATGAAAACTTTTCTGGTGAACGATGGAGGCGCCTCCAGCGAGTGAGGCGGGTGCAGCGCAGGGAACTGGGGGTGGCGATGGGGGCTGTGCTTGGATCGAGGACCGTCTCAGACTCGGACAATTCGAATATCTCATTTTGTTCAGCAAGAGTCGGAGTTGTTTGTGTGGGTGATGGAAACTGGAATGAGATGCAAAACTGTGCCTGTGCGCGATCTCAATTTTTACAGTCTTTATCCTCAGTTATTTGGAAGAGTATTCTTAACTGGAAAATTAAATTAGGTAGAGTAGATATTTTACTCTGTTTTGTTTTCTATCTCTGAATGTTTTGTGTGTAGTGCAGATGAGACTTATGAAAGGTTGGCTTTGAGTTTAACTAATGAATTGTTAATTCTGAAATATTTTCAAGGACACTTGATAAGAACGTCTCTTTCTATGAACCATAAAAGTAAATAGTAAAGCTAGTTTTAAAGAGTTTCAGTAGAATTATTTGCAGCTTAATAATTTTTAATTTGAAATGTCAGAATTAGTAGCTCCTTTTCTATTTCCTCTGGAAATTCTGAGTGGTGCTGTCTGGAATTGACTCTATCAGCTCACTACTCTAAATGCTGCAGAATTTCCAACAGAATATTTTCAATTACCCAGAACTAATACTAGTTACTCAAACTTCTAATTTTTTTCTACTTAATATTTTACTGAGTTTTTTTTCTTTTTTAAAGTAATTGAATGCTTGGACTCCAATGCATTTAAATTTTGGTAGATACATTTCTCTCTTGGGTAAGAGAACAGAGAAACAACTTTCTCCCTTCCCCTTTCTCTCCCCAGGTTCCCAAAGCTGAAGCCACTTGCCCTGAGTTCTGCTTATTCCACTCAGACCTACTTTTTAAAAAATAATTAATTAATTTTTTATTATAAAGATGTGGGGTACAATTCAGGGATAGGTATACAGACATTGATTATGCAGGTACCCTTGTTGATGAGGTATGCCCCTCCCTCCCCTAGCAGTTTCCCTCAACTGCCTATTCCATCCTCCTCCCCTGACAGTTTCCCATTACTACCGAACACTTTCTTATGGTATTATAATTGTTCAAGGTTCACTTATGAGTAAGAACATATGGTACTCTGTTCTTTGTTTCTGTGATAGATTACTAAGTATGATCGACTCCAAATCCATCCAAGTTGCTGCAAAGTCCATATATTTGTCCTTCTTTATGGCTGCATAATATTCCATTGTGTATATGTACCACATTTTCTTTATCCAGAGACCTACTTTGAAATGGACCTAGATTAAGGTTGGTTTGATACCATTTGAGGTCAAAGGGTGTTGACATCTGAACTCATCACCTAGTTATTCTTCAGTTCATTCTCTCCTTGCATGGGGATCCCTAACCCACATTTTTCTTCATCAAATATTCTCTCATATTTACACGTAACATGCCCTTGGTAATTCTCCAGCAACGAAAGTGATTTCTCTTGGTCCAAGAGAGGAAACTTACTCTCATACCCCCCAAGAGAAGCTGAGCCTATAAGGTGGTAGCTGAGGCTATAGTACTGTATCTGTCTACCACTTCTTTGGGTCTCTGTTTTAATAATTGGAAATTAGATCTGATAGTAGGTGAGGGGTGAAAAAATGAGAATGTGTCTTAGTATAACTTCTTTTATATATAATAAATATTTTCTATAAATGGTATACAATTATATAATTTATGTGTAATATATATTATATAAATATATATAAATATTTTTAGAGACAAGGGTCTCACTATGTTGTCCAGGCTCTTTGGTTCAAGTGATCCTCCCACCTTAGCCTCCTGAGTAGCTGGGACTATAGTTCTACACTGCTGCATCCAGCTCAATTTATATGTATAAAATATAAGTGGATATAAACGTGTATGGGGTGCCAAAATAATGTATACACATTTTAAGAGATGTTATCTATGTATTACTTTTAATTTGCCATAATCAGAAGTGTGTGGATGTTATGGTAACCACTTTGAGCACCTCTTGTAATTGCAGAAGTCAAATGTGACCTGTATTCACCTTTTGCTATCAGTATACATTGACTATTACAATTTTAATACAGTTTTTTCCTTTCTTAAAATGTGTATACATTTTTAATGCTCAGCCTCACTAATCATCAAAGAAATGTAAATTAAAACCACACTGAGATACCACCTAACTCCAGTTAGGATGGCAGTCATCAGTAACTCAAAAACCAACAGATGTTGGAGAGGATGCAGGGAAGAGGGAACACTTCTACACTGTTGGTGGGAGTGTAAACTAGTACAACCTCTGTGGAAAACAGTGTGACAATTCCTGAAAGATCTAAAAATTGACCTTTCATATGATCCAGCAGTCCCCCTTCTGGGAATATACCCAGAGGAACTCAAATTACTCTGCGATAAGACACCTGCACATGTATGTTCATTGCAGCATTATTCACAGTATCAAAAACATGGAACAAATTGTGCTGCCCATCGAAAGAGGACTGGATAAAAAAAAGTGGTACATATATACGATGGAAATTGCACAGCCATAAAACAGGAGAAAATTATGAACTTCGCAGCAACTTGGATGGATTTAGAGTCTGTAACACAGAGAACTGAGTACCACATATTCTCACTCATAACCGGACCCTGAACCATTATAGTACTACAAGAAAGGGATTGGCAGTAGTGGGAAACTGCCAAGAGAGGGAAGGGGGCACAATTCATTAATAAGGGTGTCTGATCAAACCAGGTGAAGTGGGGACCAAAGTGAGGCCCAAATTGTACTTGAATAATGACTATTTGTATACCTAACAAAGAATTGTACCCCACATCTTTTTAAAAAAAGTGTATACATTTTTTGGCACCGTGTGTGTGTGTGTGTGTGTGTGTGTGTGTGTGTGTGTTGTGTGTGTGTGTGTGTATTTTTTTCAGTCAGTGTCTCACTCACTCTGTTGCCCAGACTGGAGCACAGTGACACCCTCATGGCTACCAATGCCTTGACCTGCTGGGCTCAGGCCATCCTTCTGCTTTAGCCTTCCAAGTAGCTGGAACTACAGGTGCATGACACCACACCCAGCTAATTTTTTGAATTATTGTAGAGATGAGGTCTCGCCAAGTTTTCCAGGCTGTTCTCGAAACCCTGGGCTCAGGCAATCCTTTCGCCTCCACCTCCCAAAGTGCTGGAATTACAGGCGTGAGCCACTGCAACCAGCTCAATGTATATTTTTATGAATCCCATTGCCAAAAAAAAAAAAAAAAAAAAAAAGTCTCCAGGCAGTATTTAGAAAACTGCTTCGTGAAAGAGCCAGGCCATTTTTCAGAAGAAAGTGCAGTCCTAGGTGAATATAAATGAAGTGAGATGGTTTCATGGGGTTCCTCAGACAGTCTGTAGTAGGGCATGCAATGCCTGCATCATTCCCTGGAAATCACTGAAGCCCCACCTCAGGCATCATCTGGACCTGGTGCATCAGTGTTTGTTCGGCCCTCCAAGCTGAGAGCAGAAATTCGAAGAGAGCAGAAATTCGGTGAGTCCTGGGCTGGTGGCACTCAGTCTTAGGGGCCCCCCACCACACTTTTGTGAATTTTGCCTCCAGGAGTTCCACCAGGTTCTCAGGGTAAAGATTGGGGAAAAAAATCCGATAAGCTGATACTTACAGGTGCTTGAAACTCAAGGCTGGATTAGATTCAGTTTCAAATTTGTATCAATAACAATATCTGAAGTCTTGCTTTCCCATCATGGTCCTTGAGGAGGTGTATGATGACAGCCACACTTTTAGTTCTGCTAAAGTTGGTCATAGTAATGTTTCTTCTTTGCCTTTTGACGTTCATTCACCCATTCATTCATTTGTATTATTATTCCCTCACTCCATTATCTCTCTTGGTCTTCAAAAATGATTTTCTAATTCTGTTATCTTCTCTGAATTTATTTATTCATTCATTCATTTATTTGAGTCAGGGTCTCACTCTATCACTTACTCACCTCAACCTTTACCTTCTGGGCCCCAGGTGATCTTTCTGCCGCAGCCTCCTGTGTAGCTGAGAATAAAGGTGTGCACCACCACGTCTGACTAATTTAAATTTTTTATTTTTATTTTGGAAACAAGGACTTACTGTGTTGCCTGACTGGTCTCCATTCCTGAGCTCATTCAATCCTCCCATCTTGGCCTCTCAAAGTGCTAGAATGACAGGTGTACACCACCGCACCCTACCATTTTCTCTGAATCTATACATTTTATGCTATTAAGAATAGCTTGTTCTTATCACTCTATTGTTACACTAAAACAACCTGTCTAAAAATAATGGGTGAATATTTGTTTCTTTCCCTTCATCTGTATCAGGGTAATAGGTATGTGACCTAACTACTATGAAAGATATTAATAGTTTTTTTTTTTTTTTACGGTAACTGTGAACTTCTGGAATCTGTATATATTTCATGAGATTCAATCCACTACAGACAATGTCTTAGGTCAGGGGGGTCCACTTTCTTTGACTCTGGTGTTCTTGTGTTGAGAATGCAAACATTTTGAGACGTTCCTTGCTGGTAGGACAGATGTACATTATGGAATATAAGTTGCAAATGGCTATACTCATCTGGAATTTGCCTTTTTAGTTTCCTGATGGTATTTCTTGTCATGTGGATTGTTCTCTACTTCTATTAATACTTTAGGATTCTTGTCACTGTTAGTCTAGTTTATATTTCCTCATCTGATGAAGGAATTCAAGTATATTTTTACTATTGTTTTGATATATAAATTTCTCTTTTTTACCCTTTGCCTTATTATTAAATGTAAAGCATAAGTCCATTTATTATCCTCTTGATAGCAATTTCCATTTCCCAAATACCTCATATTAATGATCTCATTTCCACTGTAGTTTAATTGCTTATTAGCTTTTAAAAATATACTTTGGTATATTTCTAAATTTTTCATTTCACCTGTCTATCAATCTGTTCATGATAAACATGCCCATAGAGTTATCCATTCTCATTTTGTTTCTTTTTTTAGAGTTTTTGGGACTATTCTTAATTTGTCTCTCTTCTCTTAGATTTTCTTATTGATACATAATGAGTATATATTCTATTATATTTTTGCAATAACATTGCTAGCTCCAAAAACTAGAGGATGGAACTATCTAGAGAGTAAAGTAAATGCAGAAATTACATTATAAAGATAATTGATCTTGATAATAATATTGAGTTTTTCTGCCCAGATGTGATGTGATTTCCTATTTGTTTATATCTACTTTATATATTTCAGAGAATGCTTTATAATTTTCCTCATCTAGGCTTTACACATTTTAGTTATTTATTCCTCATTAGTTTTTTATTATTTGTGTTATTTTTATATTATTTATATTATTTATGTTATTTTATATTCTTGTAATTGCAGCCTCTCCCACTGTAGCTTGCAAATAATTGGTTTTTGTATATATGAAGGCTATTGTTATATAGCAATCTTATAGTCTATTAGCTTAGTTATCTTGGATAGGTTTTTCTATCAATTTCTTTGTGCTTCCAGGTGTATAATCACATCATCTGCAAACATAGATTTACATCCTTGTTTTCAATTCTTTAGCCATGTAAATGACCTTGGCTAAATATCCAATACAATGATAAATGAGTAGCACAGGTAATCATGTGCTCTTAGTACTGTTTTCTGACCTTAGTGGAATCAACCTAGTTCTTCCCATAAGCAAGATGAGGATTTTTGTTTAAGTTAGAAAAAATCCATCAATTTATAATTTTGAGTATTTCAATTTAACATCAATACATGTTGAATTCTTCTAAACATGTTTTTGTAACTGTGAGTAGGATCCCTTTATTTCTCTATCTACAAATATGATGAACTACATTAATGAATTTTCTACTATTGGATCCAATAGTGTAGGATCATTTCTGAATTCCAGAAGTAAATGTCATATAGTCATCACATATTATTTTCATATTATTTTTCAGCTTTTTGTCACATTTCAGTTTAGATGTTTTTATTTGTAAGTAGATGTTGAGCTTTTTCTGTAATATTCTTTTGGTAAATCTTTAAGGACATTTTAGGATCAGTATTTTATTTGACTTCTAGTAATCATTTGGAAATTTTACCTCTTCCTCAATGCCTTGAATTGAGTAAGTAGCACTGGCTTATCTAATATTTAAAAGAATAGAAGGATCTGCCTGTGAATCTGATTCTGATACTTTTTTTGGTGAGAAATTACAATAAAATTCTCTTTTTCCTAGAGAGGTCCCGCTAGAAGCCCAAACATCACCTACACGCAATGCATTTTATTTTTTTACTTTCTTTTCCTTTAAATATGTGGGGTACAAGTCAGGATTAGCTATATAAGTAATGTATGTGCAGGTGAAGTTTGTGCCTCCAATTGTCCTCACTTCTCCTGGTTTAGGATCAGGTACCTTTTGTGTTGTTAGTGTCACCTCCCTTCTTCCCTCCTCTGGCAGTGTCCCACGACTGCCAATCCTTTCCTTGTGGTATTGTGATTAGTGTTCAGATCCCACTTAAGAGTGAGAACATGTAGTATTTGGTTCTTTGTTATAGGTTGCTAAGAATGATTGCCTATAATTCCATCCACTTTGCTGGGAGGTGCTTGATTGATCATTTTTTATGGTTGTGTTGTATTCCATCATATATATGTACCACATTTTCTTTCGTTTTTTGTTTTTATTTTGAGAAAGCAGGATTTATTGAGGACAGAGAAGCTCCCACAGTGGGAGAGGGCCCTAAGGGGTTGCCCATCTGGGGCCAAAAACCTGGTGCTTATATAGCCTCAAGTCCAAGCCTATTGGCTAGCACTAGCTGTGACGTGTAGCTGTTCTGATTTGTCAGTATTAAGGACCAATTGGCAGGAGGTAGGGGTCTAATGGTGAGTTGATTGGTTTGCGTTTCATCTCAGCAGTGAGTACCTAAGGTCTAGTTGAGAGCCTTGCAGGGAGCATGTTTACTAATGCTGAGCCTGAGAGGCCTGCCAGGAGTTAGCTACATTGTTACAGAGGACCCAACTGTCTGTCTGCCTAGCCGTTTTCTAGCTATCTCCTGTCTCATTCCCCCGTCTGGAGTAGAAACCCTGAGTAAGAACAATTACCCAGTCTGGCTACTTCCTGCGGATCATGGGTGTCCTATAGGGATGGCAGTTAGGGATCCTCAGGAGGGTGATCTAAAGGTCCTCAGTAGAAAGAAGCTTGCATACATCTGCATCACTATTTGGAGTTTGATTGCTTCCAGGCAAGAAGAAACAAATTTTACAAAGTTAATTACACATGGATCAAGCACAAGCAATACAACAAAAGGAGCTATTAAGGGAAAAACCCATGCCAATATACTGTAAATCCCTAGAGAGAGAGAAAAAAGATTGTACCCAACTGGGTCCTGAAACTGCCTGTTTTTGTAAAGAATCAATGATTTTATTATTGTTTTATAACCTATAAAGTCTCTTTTACTTGGGAGGAAGTGTTAATATGGAAACAGCAAGTTTTATTTAATGCACATATTCCTCCACATTCTGCTGTGAGCATATCTAACATTTGAATAGTTATCCAGCTGAGCCACGTACATAATGGAGGGTGTGAGAGGGTGCTTATAAGAAGCTAGGACTAATGATACTGTTGTGGCCAAGAGTTCGATCCGAGAGACCACCAAGAGCCAATTCCGATGAAATTTCAAAAGGGTTTTTATTTCGCAAGCTCGAGCCTGGACCTCTGCTGGCAGCCGATGCAACCGAGCTCACACAGAGGCCCTGAGCTCTTCAAACAAGCAGTTTTTATTGTGGTTACAGAAGGGAGGGAGCATAGCGGGGGATTTCCAGAGTCCTTGGTACTTGATTGGCCCTTATGGTTCTAGCCGACCTCAGGTTAACCACGGTCTGTCAACTGGGGAGGTTGCTGAGACATTTGGAAATTTTTGCAGATAACCTTTCAGTACTTGGCTGTCACTGGGGTATGTTAGTGGTAAGGGGCAGCTATAATTCGTGGTTTTACCCGTAACTGAGGCTGGCTTCTTCTGAAACTGCAAGCACCTGCAAGCTGCGGTTTGCTGAAAGCTTTATGAGCTGAAATGGCTGTGCTATTGCTTTTTAACTGATTAACTAATAATATAGTATGATTATGCCTTTTTGTTTAAGCTTATAATAATAATCATGGTCCATGCCCTCTCAATACTAAAACAGGAAACAAGATAGATTAGGCATTTTGCTTGTTCCTGTGAGGGAAACTTCTAGGGAAGCAAACAATTCCATGGACGCTCAGGATTAAGGGGTCCTGGACAGAGACGTCTTAATGATACAAATCAAGATGAAAACAAAGGCAGCAGGTATAGATAGACCCATCAGGAGAAAATTCATAGGCAGTAAGTAATGGCACTTATTTTTGACAATCTTTAGTTTGATTTTCTATGCTCTTCCGGGTCAGCTGGGGCAACTTCTCCTGGACTCCATACTTTCACTCTAGCGTGATGGATCCACAAGTTTATTCCAGTAATCTTTACCTTCTATCAAGCCCCACGTTCGGGTGCCAAAACTGATGCAGATTTTTCAGGTCAGCCTGGGCTTCAAGAGTGCCCCTCAATGGGTCAGCCAACCAAGCTCCAGAAAGGGTCATCAAAGGGCTGGTAAGCCTAACCCCGAAGTGTCAGCTCTAATGGGCTGGCAAGCCAAACCCTGAGAGTGTTGCTGGCAAGCCAAACTCTGAGAGTGTTGCTGGTTCAGTGGGCCGGCAAACCTAGCCCCTTGGGTGTCTCAGCTTCGGAGTCTTGCCTTCTTCTGGCAGCTCTCCTGGCTCAACCGGCTCTGTTGGCTGGCAAGTCAGCCTCTGGGTGCACGGCTTTTCGACTCTGATGATCTTCCATAGCTCTTCAGGTTGCAGCTCTTCAGTGTTGAGATTCTTGTCTCATGCCCAGGAAGACTGAGGGTCAAGGACAGCCAGAAGGCGAGAAAGTAGGATTTATTAAGGACACAAAAACTCTAACAGTGGGAGGGGGCCCGAAAGGGTTGCTCCCACATTTTCTTTATCCAGTCTATTTCCTTTTTCTTTTTTGAGTTGGAGTCTCACTCTGTTGCCCAGACTGGAGTGCAGTGGCACCCCTGCACTGACCTGCAGGGCTCAGATCCTTCCGCCTCAGCTTTCCAAGTAGCTGGAACAACAGGTGCATGCTACCACGCCTGATTAATTTTTTGATTTATTGTAGAGATGTGGTCTCACCAAGTTGCCCGGGCTGGTCTCGAACCTGCAGGCTCAGGCAATCCTCTTGCCTCGGCCTCCCAAAGTGCTGGGATTACAGGCTGAGCCACCGAGCCCGGCCTCCAGTTTATTTTCAATGGGCAGTAGGGCTGGTTACATGTTTTTGGTATTATGAATAGTGTAGCTGTGAACATGCATGTGCAGGTATCTTTTTTTGCAGAATGATTTGTGCTCCTGGGAGTATTTCCGGGATGGGGATTTTGGATCACATGGAAAGTCAATTTCTCGTTCTCTTGGGAGTTTTTGACTGTTTTCCATAGAGGTTATACTAGTTTGCACTCCCACCAACAGTGTAGAAGCGTCCCCTTTTCTATGCACCCATGCCAGCATATATTGTTTTTTGATTTTTTAATGATGGCCATCCTTACTGGTGTAATGTGGTATCTCAGTGTGGTTTTAATTTGCGTGTCTGTGATGATTAGTGAGGGTGAGCATTTTTTCATTTATCTGTTGCCTGCTCATGTGTCTTTTTTTGAGAAGTGTCTATTCATGTCCTCTACCCATTTTAAATAGGGTTTGTTTTATCTTCTTTCGAATCATTTGAGTCCCTTGTAAATCCTGGATGTTAGTCCTTTGTCAGATATACAGTTAGCAAAAACTTTTTCTCATTCTGTGAGTTGTCTCCCTGTTCTCTTGATGTTTTTGTTGTTGTTGTGCAAAAGCTTTTCAATTTGATGAGGTCCTGTTTATCTTATCTTTTATGGCATACACTTTTGGGGGTTATGATCAAGAATTAGTTTCCTACTCCGATGTGCATAAGGGTGTCTCATATTTTCTTCGAAGATTCTAGTTTGAGGTTTTACATTTAGGTCTTTGATCCATTTAGAGTTGACTTTTGTATATTGCAATAAGTGGGGGTCTTGTTTCATTCCTCTGCATGTGGTTAGCCAGTTTTCCTAGCATCATTTGCTAAATAAGTTCTCTTCTTCCCAGTGGTTGCTATTGATGGCTTTGTCAAAGATGAGTTGGTTTAGAGAGTGAGTGCTTGCTTCCAGAATCTCTATCCTCTTCCATTGGTCTATATGCCTGTTCTTATGCCAATGCCAGGCTGTTTTGATTCTTGTAGACTTATAATAAAGTTTAAAGTCTGGAAGTGTGATACCTCCCACTTTGTTTCTTTTGCTGGTTGTTTTGGCTATTCGTGCTCTTTTTTTATTTCCATAAGAATTTCTGTATTATCATTTCCCAGTCTGAGAAGAATGATATTGGTAATTTGATGGGCATTGCATTGAATCTGTAGGTTGCCTTTGGTAGGATGAACATCTTAACATTATTGCTTCTTCCAATCCACGAGCACGGAATGCTTTTCTATTTGTTTCTGTCCTCTTTGATTTCTTTGAGCAGTGTTTTGTAGTTCTCGATGTAAAGGTCTTTTACTTCTCTGGTTAGGAAGATGCCAGGTATTTAATTTTTGTGTGTGTGGCTATTATGAATGAGATTGTGCTTTTTATTTGGTTCTCTGCCTGTTGTTGTTGGTATATAGAAATGCAGCTGTCTTTTGCACATTGATTTTATACCCCGAGACTTTGCCAAAGTCATTTATCAGTGAAAGGAGGTTTTTGACAGATGCCCTTGGGTTTTCAAGGTATAGGATCATATTGGCTGCAAAGAGGGAGAGCTTAGCTTTCTCTTTTTCTATTTGGATACCCCTGATATCCTTCTCTTGTTTGATTGCTCTAGTTAGGGCTTCCAACACTATGTTGAACAGGCGGGGTGAGAGTGGGCAACCTTGTCTCTTTCCCGATTTCAGGGAAAATGCTTCCAACTTCTGTCCATTGAGCAATATGTAGATGGCTCTTATTATTTTGAGAAATGTTCTTTCTGTGCTTAGGGTTTTATTAAGAAGATATGTTGGATTTTGTCAAAAGTGTTTTCTGCATCTAACAATATAATTATGTGGTTCTTCTTTTTACATCTGTTGATGTATTGAATTACATTTATGGTCTGGTGGATGCTGAACCAGTCTTGCATCCTGGGAATGAAGCCTACCTGATCATGGTGGATAATTCTTGAGATGTGTTGTTGGACCTGATTGCTAGAATCTTGTTGAGGATTTTTGTACCTGTTTTCATCAAGGAGATGGCTTTTATTTTTGTAGGTAGCTTTCTTATGATGAAGTCAATTTTCTGGGCTGTAATTTGTCTATTTAGGGTTTCAATTTCTTCTTGTTTCAACCTTGTGAGGTTGTGTGATGCCAGAAAGTTTTCCATTTCATTTAGGTTTTCAAGTTTGTTTCCATACAGGTGTGCATAGTAATCTCTGACAATCTTTTGAATTTCTTTGGGGTCATTTGTGACTTCATCTTTTGCATTTCTAATTGTGTGTGTGTGTTTTTTCTCTTTTTCTTGGACTGTCTGGCTAGGGGTCCACCAATCTTACTTATCCTTTCAAAGAACTAGCTTTTTGTTTTGGATTTTTTATGTGATATTTTTTCTTCTCTGTCCTGTAATTGGACCTTTATTTTGGTGCTCTGAATTCTTCTGCTGAAGTTAGAGTTTTGGTGGTCTTGCCTTTCCATCTCCCTTTGGTGGGATGTTAGGCTGTTTATTTGTGAACTTTCTTTTTTCTTGATGTATGTGTGTAGAGTTATACCTTTTCTTCTTAGTACTATTTTCATGGCAACGCACAGGTTCTTTTAAGATGTGTTTTTATTCATTTATTTCCAGGAATCTTTTAATTTCTACCTTGATTACCATGTTGACCCAGGAGTTATTCAGTAGTATGTTGTTTAGTGTTCATGTCTTTGTGTGTTTTGGGAGGATCTTGTTGGTGGTGATATTTATTTTTTATTCCACTGTGGTCTGAGAAGAAGCATAGTATTATTTTGATCTTATGAAATTTATTGATATTTGATTTATAGCTGAGAATGTGGTCGATCTTGGAGTATGTTTCATGTGGTAGCGAGTAGAATGTATATTCTGTGGTTGTTGGGTGGAATGTTCTGTAGATATCTATTAAATCCATTTGACCAAGCATCAAGTTGAGGTTCCAGATCTCCTTATTGGTTTTTTCCCCCCCAATGACCTATTTAGGGTTGTTAGTGGGGGATATAGTCCCCAGTTATGATATCAATATCCTCTTTTAGTTTATTTAGTAGTTGCTTTATAAATCCTGGTACTCCTATAATGGGTGCATATATGTTTAGGTGGATATTTCTTGTTGGTGGATTGAACATTTTATCACTATGTAGTGTCCTTCTGTATCTTTTAACATTTTTGATGGCTTGAAGGTTGTTTTGTCTGATATTAAAATAGCACTCTTGCCTTTTTAAATTTTCTATTTGCCTGAAAGTTCACTTTCCATCATCTAACTTTGAATCTGTGAGTGTCCTTTGTAGTGATATGTGGTTTCTGGAGGTGGCATATTGTTGGGTTGTGCTTTTTTATCCAGATTGACAATTTATCCAGATTGTCTTTTCAGTGGTGCATTTATTCCATTTACCTTTAGATTGATTATTGAAACATGAGAGTTTACCTCTGTTGTAAGGCTCTTAGAAGCCTGTTTTATTTACTTTTAACTCTTGTGTTAATATAGGTGTGAGTTTTCAATTTTGCAGATGTGTTGTATGTTCTGTTGGCTCTGTGTTTGCCTGTACTCTTGCAAAGTGCATGATCGTTCTTTTTTTTTTTTTTTTCCTTCTGTGGTTAATACCCTCTTAATTATTTCCTGTAGAGCTGGTCTAGAAGTAGCATAATCTTATAGGGTTTGGGTGTCTGGGAAGGATTTTAATTCTCCATCACTGATGAAGCTTAGCTTAACTGGGTGCAGTTTATTTATGTAGCAAATCTTAACATTTACCCCACAACTCTAAAATTAAAACAACAACAACAACAAGTAAACCCTAGTATTAATAAGAGGCTGAATAAATCAAACTGTGGTTTATTATATGATATAAAAGTATTCTTCATTAAGAAAAAACAAAACACTGAAAAAATTCTCCCTTTCTTTCATGATTATTGTGTTGTTTAAACTCCCTATCACTATTGAATTCAATATTGGTAAAATATATTTTTTCTAAAATATATTCATTTCTTCTAGGTTTTCTAGCTAATTGGTATTGATTTGGGGAAATAGAGAAAATATTTTCTAGTCAATTATTAGCATCGTGTTCTTTCTTTTGCATGTATCCAATTGAAAGTCTTTTTTGAGTAGCTTGTGTGATTCTCCATTTCATTCTACAGATGCTAGTAGTATTTGGAGGTCTGAGGATTAATAAGAATTAGAAGGTAGGAGAAATTCTCATGGAAGCAGGTAATCCAATGAGATCCATGAGCTTCTGTCCGTCCTTTGTGCAAATGGTCAGACCTCAGGATTTTCTGCTCCTTCCATGAGAGACCCTGTCTGCTTTTAGGAATAATGAAAAAAAGACCCCCAACACTCCAGTGGTCTCTTTAGATATGCTCATTAGAAATTTCTAATAGACTCTGGGAATTCAAAAGTTTTTCAGAACTATTCTCAACTCCCCAAGGGTGAACTGGCATGGCTGCTACAGGTGACATGATAATTGCAGTTCTGTGGGGAGGTGAAGTCACAGCATCACAAATCCATATTTTGGGCTCTGGCTTCCTTTTTCTCACATATGCTGTGGCTGTTATGACCGCCACACTGAACTCATGGTCCTGGTGGCAGGAAGGGGAATGGTGTTTTCTATTTTAATCTGAGGGACACAGACTATAAGAGAAAGTGTATCAGGAATCTGGGTAGGAATGCATGCCTGGGAAAGAAATTATTTTGGGGCAGAAATTGGTCCAGGAGTAGAACTACACAGAAGAAGGACTAATTCCTGAGGTATGAGCTGAGTTTGAGAGAGACTGGGGGGCCTTAGGTTCTACACTGACCCATGACTGTTACTAACGTAATTTAATTAAATTCTAGTTCAGTGCTTCTTGCTGTTTGATGCAAGTGTTATCAAAGTCTAAATTTTAATGTGCTTTAAGATGGCAATTTTGAAATTCATCTCCCATTCCCTTTAGCACAATACTTCTGTGTACAATGGGTATTTTGCATAATGTCTCTAGAATCAGAGAGATTTTCAGGAGTATAGTTATTTCTGTAAAAGCTCTGTGCATGGGCAAATGAATATGATGGCACTAATTGAAATACCTAATTTGCAACAACAATGGTGTGACCAAATAGGAATTGCTTGAACCGAATTGTTTCTTTGTAATATGGGTATGACTTGCTTAATAGAGACAGTAAATATATCTCTATTGAATATATTTGTGGTGTGTTGATCATGGGGGACTATTTTCTTTCCTGAAATTCAGGAAAGTCCTTTAGGAGAAAGTTCACATCATAATAGAGGGTTTCTGGTAGCAATTACCGACTTAATTTAATAACTTTTATTCTAAAAGAATAAATAAATCCAAAATTATAATCTCATCAGAAAAAAGCAATTTTAAGATTCACATATTTTTTGCTATATTTTCTCTTTTGAAAAATGTTTTAGGCCGGACTTGTGACTTAGCCTGTAATCCCAGCACTTTGGGAGGAGTAGGTGAGTGGATTGACTGAGCCCACGAGTTCGAGACCAGCCTGGGAAAATTGGCAACACCTCATCTCTACAATAAATAAAAAATTAGCTGGGTGTGGTAGTGTGCGCCTGTTGTTCCAGCTACTTGGAAGGCTGAGGCAGAAGGGTCACTGGAGCCCAGCAGGTCAACACTGGGGTTGCCGTGAGTGTGCCACTGCACTCTAACCTGGGTGATGGAGTAAGACTCCAACTCAAAAAAAAGTTTTAATGTTGTTAGCAAGCTCACTTCTCAATTTTAAATGCACCAGATTTCATCGTTCAAATTTCATTTTGCACATTTGTGTTGTATTTTAATACAGTTCTCTTATCAAATATTAATTGACGTTTCAGTTGATTATTTAAAAATAAGAAACATATAGTTATTTAATCTTTAAACAAGATTAATTTATTTTCTACCCTAAAATATTTATGGCTTTTTATGTTTTATGTCTCCTATTTTATTTATTTTTATTTTTTATTAATTAATTTATTTATTATAAAGATGTGGGGTACAATTAAGGATTATGTATACAAACATTGATCATGTAGGTACTCTTGTTGTATGTCTCCTATTTTAGTACACAACCCAATTTTGTACAGTTTTTGGTGATGGGTACCATGGTACTTTTTGTCCCTGCAAAAAATGAAATACATTTTTTTGGCCACCCTAACATTTATTCACATTAAATAAAGTTGGATCATATAAAATTATTCAGTTCATCTGTAATTTAGTAAAACCTCTGAATATTTATTCATAACTTATATTGATCTATTGAATACTTAGACAAAACTGGGAAGTTGTCAAATGAAATTTGTAATGTAAAATAAATATGAACTATGATAAGATATTTATACATATATAGGTCTGTGTATGTGTATTACAAACAACACTAAGTAACAGTTATAGTATACCATAGTACTGAACATTATGTCACTGTAACCAGGTGCCCTGGATTCAAATTCTGACCCTCCAGTCAGGTTTGAGATGTGTCACCTAACCCCCTTGTAATTATATCCTACTAGTTGGTCAAAGGAGAATAACATTAATTTTTAACTCACAGAGTTCAAATATTAAATGCTAGAAAAGGTAAAGCATTAATAAAAGTGACTCATACATTGTAAGTACTATAAAAAGAAACACATGAAACAGGAAATTTCTTTAAGAAAAGTATACATATATATTAGCTTTAATTTCTCATGGGGAAGGAATAGTAAGCAGAAATGTTATTTTCCATCAAAATGTAACCCACAACCCATATTTCCACACAGAAGTATCTGCTTGTTGAATATTGAGTTCTGGGAAATGACAGAATGGCCTCTGTGGATTTGAAATTTGGAATGATCTTCCTATCCCAGATAGTTGTTGGAATCCTGGGGAACTTTTCACTTTTATATCATTATATGTCCCTTCACTTTAAGGGATGCAGACCAAAATGCACAGATTTGATCCTCAGGCACCTGACTATAGCCAACTCCTTGGTCATTCTCTCTAGAGGAATTCCAGAGACCATGGCAGTTTTTGGGTTGGGACATTTTGCCACTTATTTTGGATGTGAAGTTCTTTTATATGTTCACAGGGTGACCAGGGGAGTATCCATTGGTGCCACCTGCCTGTTGAGTGTTTTTCAAATGATCACCATCAATCCTAGGAATTCCAGGAGGTGGGTAGAGCTTAAAATAAAAGCCCCCAAGTATGTTGGCCACTCCAGTATCCTGTGCTGGGCCCTGCACTTGCTGGTAAATATCATTTTGTGTATTTATAAAACTGAAAAGTGGAACAACAAAAATATCACAAAGAAAAGAGATTTAGGATATTGTTCTCCATTTCTTGACAATTTTGTGACCTCACTATATGCAGCATTGACATCTTTCCATGACATTCTTTGTTTGGGGCTCATGACCTGGGCCAGCAGCTCCATGGTTTTGATCTTATATAGACACAGGCAGCAAGTTCAATATATTCATAGGACCAATGTCTCCCCCAGATCCTCTCCTGAGACCAGGGCCACCCAAAGCATTCTTGCTTTGGTGAGCACCTTTGTAGCATTGTATGCCCTTTCCATCTGCATCTTTGTTTATTTAGCTCTCTTTGATATTTCCAGTTGGTGGGTGGTGCACACTATTGTACTAATCACTGCATGTTTTCCAACTATTAGCCCTTTTATTTTCATGTTCCACAACCCCAACATATCCAGACTCTGCTGTATCTGCTGCAGAAAAAATGCACAATTTTCTTATCTCATCAGAACAATGTGAATTGTCTGTCTGGCATTATATTCAGTCTTTGATGCATTAGACCTCAAAGAAACTTAAGGACAATTATGAACCCATTTTACTGCAGAGACAGGAATGAAGACAACAGACTGAACCTGGGACAACATGAAATAGTAACTATAAATGGGCACAGTAAATGTTATGTTATATAATTAATATGTAAGTACTTATATTGTATTTTAATTTATGGTTGCAGTAGATAAATGTGGATCTCATAATGTAGTCCTGAAATAATGTACAGATCTTAGAAGTGTCTTTGTGCTATGTTCAGTCTGAGATGTTTAACTTTCCTTAGATGTTGAAATTGTATGGACAGCCATGTAAAAGGTAATATCATGTGTTGATTTTTTTTTAGTATATGACCTCTCCAAACCACATGTTGAAATTTGATTCCCAGTGTTGGGTGTGAAGCCTAATGGGAGATGTTTGGGTCATGGGATAGGATCCCTCCGAATGGCTTGGTGCTGTCCTTGCAGTAATGAGTAAGTTTTTGCTCTGTTAATGTCTGCCAGAGCTGGTTGTTCAAAGGAGCTGAGCAACCGCCACTTACTTCCTCTCTTGCCATGCGCTCTCTACACACTTCTGCCATGAGTGGGAGAAGCCCATGGCCCTCACCAGATTTAGATGCTGGTGTCCTACTTCTTGTACAACCTGCAGAACTGAGAGCCAAATAAACCTCTTTTCTTTATAAATTACCCAGCTTCAGATACTCCTTTATAGTAGACAAACAGGTGAAGACAGTAGTTTTTCAAGAAACTATGGTTGGGGACTATGGCCCTTGATTTGTAATGCTAATGTTTTGTGGGAAACTTAAAAAAAAGTAGATTTTTGTTCCTGTAGGCATTGGAAATTTGATTGTGAATACGTTGTCTTACGCCCTGAAAGAGTGATGCACTGCACCTGATTTGGAATATGATAATGGTTTGGGGAAGATTAATATATTAAAATATTTTCAAGTAAATGTTTGAATAATAATCCACAGGGGACAAAAAGAAACATGGGAAGATGTGTCAGATGACTTTTACAAAGGGAGTAGATAGAAAGCAACAAGCAAGCCGGGCTCGGTGGCTCAGCCTGTAATCCTGTGCCTTGGGAGGCTGAGGTGAGTGGATTGCCTGAACTCGTGTGTTCGGGACCCGCCTGGGCAACTTGGTGAGACCTCATCTCTACAGTAAATCAGAAAATTAGCCGGGCATGGTAGCGTGCGCCTGTAATTCCAGCTACTTGGAAGGCTGTGGCGGAAGGATCGCCAGAGTCCCCGCAGGTGGAGGCTGCAGTGGCCAGGAGTGGACACTGCATTCCAGTCTGGGTGACAGAGTGAGACTCCAACTCAAAAAAAAAAAAAAAAAAAAAAAAGAAAGCAACAAGTAAGTAGAGATTTGATATGTGGGAAAAATTAAATAAATTTTTGGAATGTTCAGAAAATAGGTTGTTCCACAGTAAGTCTTGAGGGCAGCTGAGTACACAGGCATAAAAAAGGTTTCAATATGAACTTTTTCATTTCAACTTGAGGAGACAAATTTGTGAAAGAACCTTCATCTTGGAGCAGTAGATGGGCACCAATTTGGACTTGAAAGACATGAGTTTATTGTGTTGATGAGGAGTTTTATTGTTATTGAAGTCACCAAGAGAGCAAAATAGACACCTACAAAAGAATTAAAAGGGATATTATGCAAACATTGGAAATATTTTAATATGATTCTCTGTACATCTTTGTTATGTTTTTAATGTAAATATTTTATTTTTGAATAATTTTAGATTTGGAGAATATTTGCAAAGCTAACACAGAATTCCCAAATGTCTCTCATCTAGTATCCCTGATGCTAGCATTTTGCTATGGCATATTTGTCAGAACTGGGACACCAACACTGGTAAATTATATTAGCTGAACTCAGACTTTTAAAAATATTTTACCAGTTTTTACACTGCTTTTTTTTCTCTTTCAGCAGCAATTAGTATACCACATTATAGTCACCTTGCCTCCTCAGTATGTTCTGCTCTGTGTTTTCCTTTGTTTTGTATGACCTTGGGAGGTTTCAGGAGTACTGGTTCAGTATTTCTTAGAAGGTCCCTAAAATTGAATTTGTCTATTGTTTTTCTATGTGTAGAACTGATCTTATGGGTATGAGGGAGAATATTACATCTCATCACATCATCTAATGTCAGAAGTTTTAAGCACTTCATATGAATAATCTCCAGTGAGGTTATTCTTGATCAGGTAAGGTAGTGTTTGCCAGGTTTTTCAACTATGAAGCTACTATGTTCTGTTTTCCATACTTCATTATTTTGGAATGGAGTTAGAGAGTTTTTAAGCCTAGCCTAAACACAAGCGAGTATGTGTGTCTGTGTGGATAGGCGCTGAATTAAGCCCTACCAACTAGAGGAGTAGTTATTCATACATATTACTTGCCATGCTTCTGTTAATAGTAAGGGAGATTTGTCTTTTGTCTTCCATTTATTCAATTACTTATTTATATCAGCATGAACACATTTATATTTTATTTTATTGTGTTCTAATTCAACACTAAGCAATTACTTTGAGTAGTTAAATTGCTGCAGCTTTGGGCATTTAAATATGTGGTATAATTTAAAAAATGTATCTGACCTTTATCTTGGATTCTGTAACAGAGCTTCAAAAACTTTTGAAACTTCTTGAATGATAAGAATGTCTTTGTCACAGTAATAAGAGGTCTCCTAGTAGGAAGCCCGAAATATCTTCAGGAGGGGGATTGGTCACCAGCAAAACCAACCATGTAGTTAGAGGTCTGGAATTTTTAGCTGCCAGACCTCCAGGGAGGGAAGAAAGACTGGAACTTGAGTTCAGTCCATGGTTGATGATTCAGTTAATCATGCCTAGGTAATTAATCCCCAATAAAAACCCTGGACACTGAGGCTTGAGGGAGCTTTCAGGTGGGGAAAAGATATCAGTGATCTAAGAGGTTGTTGCACCATGACGCCACAGGGGCAGAAGCGCCCATATTCCCATGTAATTTCCCTAATCCTTCCAAGAACCAGCCTCTTCTCCAGAAGTCTTCTCTTAGATCTTTCAGTGCTTGCCTTATGCATTTCTTCATCTGAATGCTTATTGATATTTTTCATAATAAAATGGTGTTAGTATTGTACTTTCCTGTGTTCTGTGAGTCATTCTAGCAAATTATTGAATAAGAGGGAGTTGTGCGAAGCCCTGAATTTCTCTTTAACCTAGCAAAGGGCATTTGGATTGGAGATGACTGATACTTATAACTGGCATCTGAAGTGGGGAAGTCTTGAGAAGGACTTTGCCCTGTGACATTGGCCTGGGGCAATATTGTCTCAAAAGGTCCTGAGAAAGTGCATCAGGGAAGGTTTAGTTACAATTTGATTTTATAGATTTCTGGGGGACACGGATTGTGGGTCAAATTATAAGGCATACATAGTTCAGCCCCAAAATGTGGGATGTCTCAAAGTGGAGCTTACAAGTCAGAGGTAAGTTCTAGGGAATTTTTAGTTAGCAGTTGGTTGAAAGATTTCATTTTCATTTTTAGACAAAATCAATACAAAGGAATTTTTCAATTAAGGTAAGGGGTCTACTATCTGTCATGTGATGCTATGCAGAGTCAGGTTGGAAAGTAGCCCACAGTATACTGGGTAAATAAAAATTCTGTTTAACTAGATTGTGTGTTTTGTAGGGTGGTACTTAAAACCCTTGCATTGCATGGCCTTAGGTTTTGTTTATAATTTGGTATCTAATTTACCTGAAGAGACTATTCTATCAGTGTTTTGATCTCTATTTTAATTAATACTGGTCAGTTGTGCCTAAACTCCAAAAGAGAGGGGATATAAGAAGACACCTCTGACCTCCCTTATCATCACGACTGGAAATTCAGTTTTTAGGATTTTTCTAGGGTCTCCTCAGCCAGGAGGGTGTCCATTCAGTCTGCTGGGAGGCTTAGAATTTTATTTGTAGTTTGTGCCTCTTAACTTGTGGGATCTGTGCTAACACTAAATAGTGCCATAATTTCATTAATTGCTGGACACTCAGTTAGTATTGAAGAATTGGTGACAGAATGCAGGTGTCCTTTTAAGCTACCTCCTTTGTTTGTTTGATATGACCCCAATCCTTTGTTCTTCTAGCACTTCCTGACTCATACTTTTTGCCATGACAGAATCCTTCAGACTCATCTTGTAATTTCCCAACCCCTGCCTAGTAGCCTGCCACTTCTTTAAGCAGTCTTTTATTGGAGAAAGGCATTAGAAATCAAGATGTGGATGCTGAGTGTTCTCATTGCTACTGGGGAGCCATTGCTGTTAGGCCATCTAAATAGGAATATCTAGGAAATACCTGTCTGTACACATATTAATAATTGTATCTATCTGTTCATTTATACATATCTTACCTATCTATAACTAAATATGAGGGGTACCCCCCAATAAACAGAATTATTTTGGAGGGCTGGTACCTCATATTACAGGCTTCCCTAGTAGGTAAGTGTTCTAGAATGTCATTAACATCAGTGTACCACCTAGTGATTTTTTAAAGGATGCTTTTTACTGCAGTGAATTTTGTGTGGAGATTCTTTCATGTTTGCTCATTTCATGATAGGTAATTTACCAGTACACCTTCCCACACTGGCCTGAGTGTTTATCAGTTTTTGACCAAAAATGGCACGACCCCTGTGCCCTACCTTCCCTATTTACCTAATCTTGAACTAAGAGCCTTTTTTTTCTTTTTTTAATTTTGAATATATAGGGTACAAGTCAAGATCAGGTGTACAAGTATTCATCGTGCAGGTAAAGTTTGGGCCTCGCTTTGGTCCCCACTTTGCCCTTATTGATGTTATGTCCCCTCCATCCCCACCTTCACAGCATCCTGCTACTGGCAATCCCTTTCTTATAGTTTTATGGTAAATGTTCAGGGTCCCTTTATGAGTGGTACTCTGTTCTTTGTTTCTGTGATAGATAACTGAGTATGATAGACTCTAAATCCATCGAAGCTTCAGCACCTCTGTTGTTGTTGTTGTTGTTCCTGTGGCTTAAAAAATAACCTCAACGGGAAATGTTTTGCTGACATGGAAGAAGTGGAACAAAAAATGACAGAAGAACTAAAAGGCTTCAAAAATGATGAGTTTGAAAACTGTTTTGAGCAGTGCTGAAAGTTTCTTGATTAGTGTATTGCATTAGATGGAGAATACTTTGAAGGTGACTGAAAGTTTAAATATGTAAAATTAAATATGCAATGTTTTATAAATTCTGGGGTTTTTGGAACCCTCTTATATGTATTCATAAAAAGCATGATATCCCTGATACTAATCCATGACCACAGTATTAATCTAGCTTTTTCTGTTGCTTTTCTGTACCTATCTGTATTTATCAAATATTATGGCGCTGTATGCCTTAGAAGGGTCTTGCATCTTCATTATAGCTATATTTTGATGTTCTGGTAAAACTTCAGAAAGATTATCATTGTTATTATTTTGGTTCAGAGTCTTACTCCGTTGCCCAGGCTAGAGTGCAGTGGTACGCTCACGGTCACCCCAGCATTGGCTAGCTGGTTTCAGGTGATCATTCTGCCTTCGCCTTCCAAGTAGCCAGAACTACAGGCTTATGCTACCTTGCCTGGCTGTTGACCTGGCTGGTCTTGAACCCCTGGGCTCAAGCAATCCTCTCGCCTCGGCCCTCCAAAGTGCTGGGATTATCAAGTTCGAGCCACTGCACCTGGCCCAGAGAGATTATTTATTAACTGTTGAAACTGCTTAATTGCTGGACATCTTTGTAGCTCATGTTAGATAGGGAGAATTTAAAGTGACTTCAGGCAATAAATTAATTTTTAGTCATAGCTTTTCAAAATTAGCTCTGTGGAATAAAAATATATGCAGAGCATTATGATTTCTTTGGTTTATTAGGCAATAAAGCAGTGACTCATATGCTTATGCCATATAATTACATCACCCCTAGTTGAAGCTGAGTTATGCTGTTGGGTAATTAACAAAAGCTACTCCTTCTTTTTCTCCTCCTCACTAATCTGAGATTTCTCTTCCTTCCAAAATCATTGTAGCAGGGATTGGAACAGATAGGAGATCTATTATGTTGTAGTTCTAGACCCCAAAGACCCCAAAAGGGAAGGCACTGTGTCCAAGAAGCCTATGAAATGACCTGGAGACAACGGACGAGACATGGATTTTTTTCAGGAACATACTAGGAAAGTTCAGGAGTGGCCATCGACATAGGAAAAACTGTTCCTGATTGTAAAAGAAATATAGGTTTTATGGCATTTTACATAGGGTTAGGGTTAGGGTTTTTCTAGCATACAAGTAATGAGAGAATGAGCTTATACACACATCACATGTACCCAAAATGGCCGTGATTTCTCTTGGAGGGTTGAAGTTTTAGTATTGTAATGCACTAATGGTAACCATAAGCAATGGGCATTGATCCAAGCATGCCCAATCAGTTTCTAAACTTGTCTAAGCAACCAACTGCTTCAAGGAAGGTTGCAGGAGAACATTCACTGTCTACAGGACTAGATGTCAACAACAGATGTGAAGAACATTTCTCCCATGGCCCTAGTATGAGCTGCATGGCCAGGTATGGAGACTGAGGGGAAAGGGGCATTCCTGATTGACCACCTCCAAGACCCCTCCCCAGGCTCCAACCCCAAAACCACTCCTCAGGCTTCGATCCCAGGATGCCTACTCAGGCTTGATTTCCCTCCTTGGTGCTGTATGTAGGGTGTTCTCATCTTGTCACAGAATGTATGTCTCCTACAGATCTTTATATGGTAATAGTTCAGTAGCATTATTTGTCTCTTGTTTGGCAGGTGTCTATTACTGCAACTTTTTCTAATGAGCATTTTGGCGTTTCTTGATATATCAGGAGTCCTCCAAGGTTTTGGGGTTTTTTTGGTACATTCTAATGAGTTTGTGAAACTGTGTGTACTCATTGCAAATGGAATCTACCATATTAAATCTAGATAACAAACAATCAAAAGTGAATTGCATGCAGTACAATTTTCAAAAAATCTTAAGAGTTTCCATGCAAAATATAAATTCTACATCTCTAAAATCATTTCTGGTGTTTACAGAATTATGGTATAATCTCCAAAGCTGGAAATGACCTAAACATTTAACAACTGGTGGATGAATAAACAAACTGTGGTGCATCCATAAAATGGAATATCATTTGGCAATAAAAATAAGTGAACTTTTAATATATGCTACAACATGATTGAATATCAAAGGCATTAAAGTGGGTGAAATAAACCAGTTTCAAAATGTTATGTACTCACACCCATGTTCATAGCTGCATAATTTATCATAGCCAAAAAGTGGAAGCAACCAAAATATTCATTGATGGATTAGTAGATACACAAAATACTATATGTACATACAACAGGATTTAAAAAAATTGAATCACCTACTCCCGTATTTAAACATAACAAGTAACCGGGCTCGGTGGCTCAGCCTGTAATCCTGTGCCTTTGGGAGGCTGAGGTGAGTGGATTGCCTGAGCCCACAGGTTCGAGACCCGCCTGGGCAGGCGAGACCTCATCTCTACAATAAATCAAAAAATTAGCCGGGTGTGGTAGCGCGCACCTGTAATTCCGGCTACTCGGAAGGCTGAGGCAGAAGGATTGCCGGAGTCCAGCAGGTTGAGGCTGCGGTGGCCAGGAGCAGCCACTGCACTCCAGTCTGGGCGACAGAGTGAGACTCCAACTCAAAAAGAAAAATAAATAAATAAATAAACATAACAAGTGATTGGTAATTCTCCTGACCCAACTAAAGTGATTTCTCTTGGTCCAAGAGAGCAAACAGATTGGAGTCTCTCATTCTCCCCAAGAGAAAATGAAGCTCTAAGATGGTATCTGAGTAAACCAAATCCTGTTCACCGCTTCTTTGGGTCTCTGTTTTAATAACTAGAAATTAGGTCTGAGGGTAGGTGAGGGCTGAAAAGAGTGAGAATGTGTTTTACTATAACTCCTTTAGTTTATATATAAAATAAATGTGTTAAATAATATATACTACATATAATTATAGATGTGATTAATCAATATATAATATATGTTACCTATATTTTTAGAGACAAAGGTCTTACTATGTTGTTCAGGCTGGCCTTGAACTCTTGGGCTCAAGTGATCCTCCCACATCAGCCCTCTGAATAGGTGGGACTACAGGTTGCACCCATGGCACCAGGCTCAATTTATGTTTTTATGAATCCCATTACCATTACCATAAAGAAGTATCTGGGCAGTATTTAGAAAATTGCTTTTTGAATGAACCAGGCCATTTTTGAAAAAAAAAGTGCATCCCTAGGTTAAACATAAAGAGGTAGGATGGTTCTGTGAGGTTACTCAGTCTACAGTAGTGCATGCAGGGTGTAGAGGGAGTCAGTGCCTGCATCATTCCCTGGAAGTCACTGAATCCCCTCCTCTGGTCCCATCTAGACCTGATGCATCAACGTCTGTCAGGCTCTTTATGCTGAGAGCAGCAATTTGAAGACAGTAGAAATTCATTGAATCCTTGGGTAGTGGCACTCAGTGTTAGAAGCTCCCACACTTTTGTTAGTTTTACCTCTAGGCGTTCCACCAGGTTCTCAGGGTAAAGATTGGGAAAAAAAATCCAATAAGGTGGTACTTGAAGTTCAAGACTTGATTAGATTCCATTTCAACTTTGTATCAAGATACATGTCTGTAGTCATGCTTTTGCATCACAGTACATGAGAAGGTGTATGACGACGGCCCCACTTTTTGTTCTGCTAAAGTTGGTCAGTGGATTCTGGTGATGTGAACCCACTGCATGTAGTAACCTTTCTTCTCTGCCTTTTGACATTCATTTATTCATTCATTCATTTGTATTGATTATCATTCCTTCACTCCTTTATCTCACTTGGCCTTCAAAAATGGGTTTCTAATTTCATTATCTTCTTTGAATTAATTCATTAGTTAATTAATTTGAGTGAAGGTCTCACTCTGTCACCCTGGCTGGAGTACAATAGTACAATCACCGCCCACCGTAGCCTTTACCTCCTGGCCCAGATGATCCTTTGGCCTCAGCCACCCAAGTAGCTGAGCACAGAGGTGTGTGCCACCTCCCCCAACCCTGGCCCTGACTAAATTTTTCTTGTTGATTTGTTTAGAGACAAGATTTATTTACATATTGTTTTTAGTTATATATATATATATATATATTTATTTATTTTTAATTGTGGGTTACAGTTAAGGGTTAGGTATACAAATGTTCTTGTGCAGGTACCCTTGTTGATGTGTGCCCCCCTCTTCCTCAGACAGATTTTTTTTTAATGATCCAGAGATCTTTTATTTTTGACACTTATTAAGCCATGAATTCATAGGGAATAGGTTCCAGAAGCTCGAGCTCCTTTCCGTTGGTTCTCACAAAGTGTGCTTCTCTGGGTGGAGCAGGCTGGCACTTCAGCTGAGCCCACGTGCCTTTCTCCTTGGCTTCCTTCTTTTTCTGGTCATTTTCCTTCACACGTTTCAGGAAGCTATCTCGATTCTTTGAGTGCTTAATATGCTCAATACGCACATTAATTCTCTTGGCAAGAATTTTGCCCTTGACTTACTTGTTAACAACAATGCCAACAGCATGCTGGGTGACATTGTAGACTCTTCCTGTCTTGCCATGGTAACGTTTGTGGGACATTCCTTTCTAAACAGTACCCATTTCCTTTATGTCTACAATATCACTTTTTTTGTAGATTCGCATGTATGTGGCCAAAGGAACAACTCCATGTTTTCTGAACGGCCTGGAGAACATGTACTGCGTGCCCCTCCTCTTTCCTTTTGTATTTGTCATTTTGGCGAATTGCTGGAAGATGGCGGTTCTGGCCGAAAGCCCTCAGACAGACACGGACTACTGTTAATCTCACCTCCCCCTCCCTGCCCTCCCCATAGTTTCCTGCCACTGTCAATTCTTTTCTTATAGTATTATGGTAGTTGTTCAAGGTCCACTTATGAGTGAGAACATGTGATACTCAGATCTTTGTTTCTGTGAGAGATCACTCAGTATTATAAACTCTAATTCCATCCAGGTTGCTGTGAAATTCATGATTTTGTTCTTTTTTATGGCTGCATAATATTCCATTGTGCATATGTACCACATTTTTTAAACATATTTTTTATTTTAAAATTGTGGGGTAGAGTTAAGAGTTAGGTATACAAATATGCATTGTGCAGGTACCCTTGTTGATGAGGTGTGCCCCCCGTCCCCAGACAGATACTGACTACTGTTAATCCCACCTCCCTTCCCCTCCCTGTGCCCCCCATAGTTCCCCACCACTGTCAATCCTTTTCTTATTGTGTTACAATAGTTGTTCAAGGTCCCCTTACGAGTGAGAACATGTGATACTAAGATCTTTGTTTCTGTGAGAGATCACTCAGTATTATAAACTCTAATTCCATCCAGGTTGCTGCAGAATTCATGATTTTGTTCTTTTTTTATGGCTGTGTAATATTCCGTTGTGTATATGTACCACATTTTAAAATCCAGTCCTCTTTTGATGGACAGAATGGTTGGTTCCATGATCTTGCTATTGTGAACAATGCTGCAGTAAACATACATGTGCAGGTATCTTTTTTATAGAGTGATTTGAGTTCTTCAGGGTATAGTCCCAATAGGGGGAGTGTAGGGTTATATGGAAGGTCAATTTTTTAGAGCTTTTAGGAATCACCACACTGATTTCCACAGAAGCTGTACTAGTTTACACTCCCACCAACAGTGTAGAAGTGTTCCCTTTTTGCCACATCCTCTGCAGCATCTGTTATTTTTTGAGTTATTGATGATGTCCATTCTGACTAGGGTTAGGTGGTATCTCAGTGTAGTTTTAATTTGCATCTCCTTGATGACTGGTGAGGTTGAACCTTTCTTCATGTATCTGTTGGCTGCTCGTTTGTCTTCTTTTGAGAAGTGTCTGTTCATGTCTTTTGCCCACTTTGTAATGGGGTTGTTTGTTTTTGTCTTTTTAGCATGTTTGAGTTCCTTGTAGATCCTAGATGTTAGGCTTTTGTCAGACATGGAGTTGGCAAAACATTTTTCCCAGTCTGTGGGCTGTCTCCCTGCTCTCTTGATGGTTTCTTTGGCTTTGCAGAAGCTTGTCAATTTAATGAGGTCCCACTTGTCTATCGATAATCTCTTATGGCCTGTGCATTTTGGGTTTTGATCGGGAATTGGATACCAGTTCCAATTTCCATAAGGGTATGTCCTTCATTTTCTAAAGTTCTTATGGTTTGAGGTTTGACATTTAGGTCTCTGATCCATTTAGAGTTAATTTTTGTGTATGGGGATAGGTAGGGGTCCTGTTTCAATCTTCTGCATGAGGTCAGCCAGTTTTCTCAATACCATTTACTGAATAGGTTCTCCTCTCCCCAGTGGTGGGTGATGGAGGCTTTGTTGAAGATGAGTTGGTTGAGAAATTGAGGTTTTGCTTCTGGTATCTCAATTTTATTCCATTGGTCTATATGCCTGTTCTTGTACCAATACCAGGCTGTTTTGATTATTGTAGCTTTATAGTAAGTTTAACGTCTGGGAGTGTGATACCACCTGCTTTATTTATTTATTTTTTAGCTGAGGATTGTTCTGGTTATTCTTGGTCATTTGTGTTTCCATATGAATTCCTGTATTTTTTTTTCTAGATCTGAGAAGAATGTTGCTGGTAGTTTGATGGGTATTGTATTAAATCTGTAGATTGCCTTGGGTAGGATGGACATCTTAACAATGTTGATTCTTCCAATCCATGAGCATGGGATATTTTTCCACTTGTTTGTGTCATCTTTGATTGCTTTGAGCAGTGTTTTGTAGTTTTCATTGTAGAGGGCTTTCACATCTCTGGTTAGGAAGATGCCAAGGTATTTCATTTTTTGGTGGCTATTGTGAATGCGATTGTGCTTTTTATTTGGGTTTCTGTTTATTTATTATTGGTATAAAGAAATGCGATTGTCTTTTGCACATTTATTTTATACCCCGAGACTTTGCCAAAGTCCTTTATCAGTGCAAGGAGATTTTTGACAGATTCTCTTGGGTTTTCAAGGTACACGATCATGTCATCTGCAAAGAGAGATAGCTTGACTTCCTCTTTTCCTATTTGGATACCCCAGATTGCCTTCTCGTCTCTTATTGCTCTAGCCAGGACTTCCAATACTATATTGAACAGGAGGGGTGAGAGTGGGCATCCTTGCTTGTTCCAGTTTTCAGGGGAAATGGTTCCAATTTTTGTCCATTTAGGAGTATGCTGGCTGTGGGTTTCTTGTAGATGGCTTTTACTATTTTGAGTTATGTTCCACATATGCCTAGATGTTCGAGGGTTTTTATCAAGAAGGGTGCAAAAGCTTTTTATGCATCTAATGATATAATCATGTGGTTTTTGTTTTGATATCTGTTGATGTATTCAATTATATTTATGGTCTTGTGAATGTTGGACCAGGCTTGCTACCTGAGATGACGCCTACTTGCTCATGATGGATGATTTTTGAGATGTGTTTTTGAATCCGGTTTGCTAGGATCTTGTTGAGAATTTTAGCATCTATGTTCATCAAAGATATTGGCCTGTAGTTCTCTTTCTTTGTTGGATCTTTACCTGGCTTGGGTATCAATGTGATATTTACCTCACAAAATGATTTGGGGAGAGTTCCATCACTCTCAATTACCTGTAATACTTTCAGTAGTATTGATATTAGTTCCTCCTTATATGTCTTGTAGAATTCTACTGGAAAGCCATCTGGTCCAGGGCTTTTTTTTTGCAGGTCGTTTTCTTATGACATAGTCAATTTCCTTGATTGTTAATGGTCTATTTAGGGTCTTGATTTCTTCTTGTTTCAACCTAGGCAGGTTGTGTGATGTCAGAAAGTCCTCCATTTCCTTAAGGTTTTCAAGTTTGTTTCCATACAAGTGTTCATAGTAGTCTCTCATGATCTTTTGTATTTCTTCAGCGTCAGATGTGACTTCATCTTTTGTGTTTCTGATTGTGTTTATTTGGGCTTTTTCTCTATTTTTCTTGATCAGTCTAGCTAGGGGACCATCGATCTTGTTTATCCTTTCAAATAACCAGCTTTTTGTTTCATTGATTTATTTTGTATTATCTTTTTGTCTTCTATGTCCCGGATTTGGGCTTTTATTTTGGTGATCTGGATTCTTCTGCTGAAGTTAGGGGTTTGGTGTCTTGCTTTTCCAGCTTCCTTAGGTGACTTGTTAGGCTGTTAATTTGTGATCCTTTCATTTTCTTCATGTTTGTAGAGATGTGAATTGCCCTCTTACTACAGCTTTCATGGCATCCCAGAGATTTGGTAAGACATTTCTTCATTTTCATTTGTTTCCAGGTATCTTTTAATCTCTGTTTTGATTTCATCATTGACCCAGGAGTTGTTTAGCATCATGCTGCTTCGTGTCCACATTTTTGTGGGTTTTGGGGGAAACTTGTTGGTGTTGATGTTTACTTTTGTTCCACTGTGGTCCAAGAAAGTGCATGGCAAAATTTCAATCTTTTGAAATTTGTTTATGCTTTATTTATGGCCAAGTATGTGCTCGATCTTAGAGTATGTTCCATGGAGTGATGAGTAGCATGTATATTCTCTGTTCGTTGGGTGAAGTGTTCTGTAGGTATCAGTTAAGTTCATTTGGTCAAGAATCACATTGAGGTTCCAGATCTCATTTCTAATTATTTGACTTGATGATCTGTCTAGGGTTGTGAGTGGGGTATTAAAGTCCCCAGTAATGATAGTGTTAGATTCAATATCTTTTTTGAGTTTACCTAGAAGCTGCTTTATAAAGGTTGGTGCTCTTATGTTGGGTGCACATACGTTTAGGATGGATAATTCTTGTTGATGGATTGAACCTTTTATCATTATGTAGTGGCCTTCTGTATCTTTTTAAATTTTTGATAGCTTAAAGAGTATTTTGTCTGAGATTAAGATCATGACTCCTCCTTTCTTTTGTGTTCTGTTCGCCTGAAATTTTGTTTCCCATCTTCTTACTTTGAGTCTGTGAGTGTCCTTTCTAGTGAGTTAAGTCTGTTGGTGGCAATATATTGTTGCCTGGTGATATTTTATCCATTTGCCATTCTGTGTCTTTTCAGTGGTGCCTTTAGTCCATTCACATTCAGACTAATTATTGAAATGTGAGAGTTGATCCCTATCATGAGGTTCTTATAGAGTTGTTGTTATTCCTGTTTGCTTGTTGTCTTTCTTTTGGTTTTGGGGTTGGTTCATGTGTGTTTTTAATCTTTTTTCCTGTACTCTTGTGAAGAACATTGTTGTTCTTTTTTCCTTTTCTTCTGTGTTTAATACTTTCTTAAGTGTTTCCTGTAGAGGTGGTCTGGTGGTAGCATAAGTTCTTAGGGACTGGCTATCTGGGAAAGATTTTAATTCTCCCTCATTGATGAAGTTTAGCTTGGCTGGGTAGGTTATTCTTGGTTGAAATTGTTTATCTTTTAGAACTTTGAAGATAAGGCTCCAGGCTCTCCTAGCCTGCAGGGTTTCTGTAGATAAATCTGCTGCTATTCTAATTGAGCTTCCATGGTAGGTAGTCTGACCTTTTTCTCTTGCTGCCTTTAGGACTTTTTCTTTTATACCTACTTTGTTTAGGCAAATTATTATGTGTCTGGGAGTTGGTCTTCTCATTTGTTGTCTTGCAAGGGTTCTCTGAATCTCTTGTGTTTGAATTTTCGCATCACTGATGAGTTGAGGAAAGTTTTCTTGCATAATTTCATGTAATGTTTGTTCCAGGGTGGTCTCTCTCTCTCTTTCTGCCTCAGGAAGTCCAGAGGTTTGGTCTCTTGAAGTAATTGCTCATCTCTTGAAGGTTTTGTTCTGTCTTTTAAAGCTTCTCTTCTATGTTTTTGACAGTTTGGGTTAGTTCTATATTTTGGTCCTCAAGCTCTGAGATTCTTTCTTTGGCTTGACTAATTCTGCTTTCCATGCTTATCAGTTTGTTACTTATTTCATTCACAGTATTCTTTACTACTGTTATCTTAGTTATCAACTCCTTCCTAGTTTCCTCTTGTCTCTCCTCAATTCTTTTAAATCTCTCCATTAATGTGTTGATATCTAGGTTTGTAGTTTGAGACCAGTCATTCTGGGGGCTCTACATTGTTTGCATTCTGAAGTCAGTTTTCTCAGTGTCTGACCTCCCAGGGGTTTGTGAGAGACCCATATTCTTCCTTTAGTTTTTCATCATTTGTGTAGCTTTTTCTCTCCCCCTTTCCCTCCCCTTTTTAAATTCTGTTTTTCAGGGAAGGTGGGTTTGCTTTTACTTCTTTTTGTTTCATCTCCTGTTCTTCCTTATGAGGGTTCTTTGGCTTTGTTCACTTTTGCAGCTGGACTGTGGGTTGGGTGCTGTACTTTTTGCAGTTTTGAAATTTAATTGAGGGGGAAGCTGTGATTCAGAATCTATCTGCAGATCCCAGTATCCACCAACAGGTGTATGGGCACACTGGAACTCACTTCCCACTGCCTTACAATCTGTCCATGCAGTGGGGTTTAGGTTTGCTCCCTGGAACAAAAGGAGGAAAGAAACAGGAAAATAATGGAAGATTGGGGGATCAAGAGGAAGTTGGAGAGAAAGAAGAGTAAGAGGGAAATCACATACCATACATACCAACTAACAAATGAAAAGGGACATAAGGGCAGAAAAGAGTAAAAAACAAAGAAAATTCCTAAAGAATACAGTAATCAGACAAAGACAATTCAATAAAATCATGCCTTTTGATGTGTTTTTCCCCAACACAAACAGGTAGTCTAAATCAAAAAACAAACAAAGTGAACAAAACACACAGTCAAAACAATAAAATCAAAAATGAAAATAAGAAACCAGACTAGATCTGGAGTCTTTCCTGAGTGTCTAAAGTCTCTTCAGCTCTGGTCTCTAGCTCCTCACCTTTGCTCTCATTGCAGGTAGATAGAGTTACTCATAGCTTGGGTCAGTTCCCTTGGCTTGCTGCCTGACCGGTCTGCCACACAGGACTGAGTTGTCTGTGTCTGATTCAGAATAGGGGAGGGGCTTCTGTCTCCTGTTTTGGCAAGGTTACCTTTGAAAACAAGGTGGAGGCTGTGTGGAGATGGGTGGGGCAATGTGAATCTCTGCCTGGAAAATGCCTGCAGTGGGCGGCTCCTCTTTCGCTGATCCTCTCTCTCCACTTGTCCGGGTCCCTAGTTGATCCCCTATGATGGGTGATAATGGTTTATGTCCAGCATCAAGGACTGGGAACCAGCGATATAGCTGGGAGCTGCAGTTTGATGTGCCTTGGGCAGCTTGGGGTGGATGAGGGAGCCAGCAGTTCCCCAGGGCCAGAACCCTGCAGCATCAGAGCTGTTCAGCACCTGGTAGCAAACAGCAGTAATCCCTTGCAGAGGCTGTAGTGTGATGGAGGCAGTTTGCTGTGTGGGACTGGCTATAGCTGCCACCCCCTGTGTGGGTGGTGGCTGCGGGGGTGTGTGGAACTGCCTTCAGGAGCCACCTTTTGTGGAGATCTTCACAGTTCAACTTGTCCCATCATCATCATGCTGAGCATCCTAGAGACAAGTTTTATAGTACTCATTTGGAAATTTTACTTCTTTTACAATGCCCATTAATTAAGTAGCATTGGTTTAATAATATTTAAAAGAATAAAAGCATCTTCCTGTGAATCCAATTATTTTGTCAGTTTTAATTGCTTTTATTAGTGAGCAACTCTTCTAAAATTCTCCCTTTCCTAAGAGGCCTCGCTAGAAACCCAAATCTTACCTATATGCAATTTATTTATGTACAAAGTCCTCACATTTAGCCCACAACTGTAAAATTTAAAAAGAGGCAAACCCTGGGATTAATACAAGGCTGGATAAACAAACTGTGGTTTATTATGCAATATAAATCTACCCTTTATTTAAAAGAAATGAAGTACTGAAACATTTCTCTCTATCCTCTATGATTATTGTGCTGTTTGAACTTTCTGTCTCTACTGAAGTCAATACGGGTAAAATAGACCTTTCTAGAAAATGTCCATTTCCTTCATGTTTCCTAGTTAATTGGTATTGAGATGGGGAAATAGAAAAAAGATTTTCTATTCACTTATTAACATCATGTCCTTTCTTTTTGCACTTACCCAATTGAAACTCTTTTTTGGGGTAGCTTGTGTGATTCTCCTTTTCTGCCCACACATTAAATGCTAGAGGTATTCCAGGGTCTGAGGATTAAGAAATAGTTAGATTGGGGGTAGGAGAAATTCTCATGGAAGCAGATACTCCAATGAGATCCATGAGCTTCTGTCCATCCTTCATAAAAATGAACAGACCTCAACATTTTCTGTTCCGTTCATGGAAGATCCTGTCTACTTCCAGGAAAAATGGAAAAAAGATCCCAAACACTCCAGTGGTCTCTATGGATATACTTACTAGAAACTTCTTATAGACTCTGGGAATTCAAAAGTTTTTCAGAACTATTCTCAGCTCCCCAAGAGTGAACTGGTATTGATCCTACAGGTAATGTGATAATTGCAGTTCAGTGAGGAGGTGAGGACACAGAACCACAGAGCCATATTTCAGACTCTGGCTTCCTCCCTTCTGCACATACTGTGTCCTTCACACTGAGCTCACGGTCCTGGTGGCAGGAAGAAGTCTGGTATTTTCTTTTTTTGCCTGAAGAACAAACCTGTAAAGGAAGAGGATGTATCTGCAATCTGGGTAGGTGTGCATACCTGAAAATTAAACTCTATTGGGTAGAGATTGGTCCAGGGGAAAAACTACACAAGAAGACAGACTAGTTTCTAAAGCATGGACTGAGTGTTGGAGAAAGACTGGTAGCCCGAGCCCCTACACTGACCCGTGACTGTTTCTAATATTATTTATTAACAATAAAATACTAGTCAAGGGCTATTTGGTGTTTGATTCAAAATCTGAATTTGAATGTACTTCAAGATTGTAGCTTCAAAATTCATCTTCCAATCAACTTTGCACAACACCTCTGTGCAAAATCAGAGATGTTTCCAGGAGGAGTATAGTTATTTCTGTACAAACTCTGTGCATTGCCTAATGAATGCAAAGGAGCTAATTACATTGCCAAATTCACAATAGTACAGTATGATTGAATAAGAGTTTCTGAAATTTAATTGTTTTTCTGTAATTTGGGTATGACATAATGGAGACACTAAATATGTCTCTACAGAAAATATTTGTGGTCTGTTGTTCCTGGGGGACTATTTTTCATTCCTGAAATTTGGCAAGTTCCTTTAGGAAAAAGTTCATATCATAACAAAGGGTTTATAAGAGCAAATGCTTAAAGACTTAATTTGACAGTTTTTAATTCTGAAGTAATAAATAAACTTAAAGATAAAACCTCTTCAGAAAAACAGTTTTAAGAATAATACAAATCTTGCTTTATTTTTTCTAGTTTAAAATAATTTCAATGTTATTCTCAAATTCACTACTCATTTTTCTTGCCTTTTAATTTATTATGTGCACAAGGTTCTGTGTCTTCAATTTTCATTTTGCATGTGTGTGTTTTGTTTTGATAGATTTCCCAATTCAAATATTTATTCATGTTTCAGTTGCTTACTTTAAGATAAGAATATACAGTTATATAATCTTTAAACAAGATTAATTTCTACCCTAAAATGCTTTATTGCTATTTATGTTTCATGTCTCATATTTTAGTTCACAACTTAATTTTGTACATTAATTTCTGTGGTGGGTACTATGGTATTTGTAGTCCATGTAAAAAATGAAATGATCTTTTTGCCACCTTAATATTTATTTTAAATAAATTAAGTTGGGTCATATACAATTATTCTGTGTACCTGTAATTTATTAAGACATTTGCCTATGTAGTCATAAGTTATATTGGTCTATAGAATAAATATATAGAAAAAATTGGGAAATCATCAAACAAAATTTATAAAGAAAAATAACTTTGAACAATGACAAGGTATTTATAAGTGTGTGCGAGTGTGTGTGTTTTTGTGTCTGTGTGCCTATTAAAGAGCACAGCTAGCTAACTGTTTTGTATAGCATAGTAGTGAACACCAATGTCACTGCAACCAGACTACCCAGGTTCAAATTCTGACTTTCCTGTGAGGATTTGGATGAATCACCTAACATCCTTGTGATTAAATTCTCCTAGTTTGTCAAAAAAGAATAGCATTAATTTTAAACTAATATAGTTGTTAAAATAAAATGTTGAATAGAGCTGTTCAAATATAATATGAGAATTGGTAAAACTTTAATGTTACTTATGCATTGTAAGTTCCATAAAAAGAAACACACGAGACTTGGGATATTTCTTAACAAAAAAGTGCACATATATTAGCTTTTAATTCTCAGGGAGAAGGAATAGTAAGTAGAGATGTTATGTTTTATAAAAAATGTAACCAACAACCCATGTTTCCATGCAGAACCCACTGCTTGTTGAATACTGAGTCCTGGAAAATGACAGAATGGTCTTTATGAATTTGAAAATAGGAATGATCTTCCTATCCCAGGTAGTTGTTGAAATCCTGGGGAACTTTTCCCTCTTATATCATTATATGTCCTTTTACTTTAAGGAATACAAGCCAAGATCCACAGATTTGATTCTCAGGCACCTGACTGTAGCCAACTCCTTGGTCATTCTCTCTAGAGGAATTCCAGAGACCATAGCAGTTTTGGGGTTGCGACATTTTATCAATTATTATGGATGTAAAATTCTTTTATATGTTCACAGGGTGGCCGGGGGTGTGTCCATTGGTGCCACTTGCCTACTGAGTGTTTTTCAAATGATCACCATCCACCCTAGGAACTCCAGGAGGTGGGTAGAGCTTAAAGTAAAAACCCCAAAGTATGTTGACTATTCCAGTACCCTGTGCTGGGCCCTGCACATACTGGTAAATATCATTTTTCCTATTCATAAAACTGTCAAATTAGGAAACAAAAATATCACAATCAACAGAGATTTTGGATATTGTTATCCATTTGGTGACAAAGTCATGACCCCAGTGTTTGTAGCATTGACATCTTTCCATGATGTTCTGTGTTTGGGATTCTTGACCTGGGCTCCAGAGATCATTCTGCCTCAGCCTTCCAAGTATCTGGAACTACAGGTGCATGCTACCATGCTTGGCTAATTTTTTTATTGTAGAGATGAGGTTTCGACAGATTGCCCAGGCTGGTCTCGAACTTGTGGGCTCAGGCTGTCCACTCGCCTTAGCCTCCCAAAGTGCTGTGATTACAGGCTGAGCCACTGAGCCCGGCCCCCAAGAATAAGAACAATTATGAACCCATTTCACTGCAGAGAAAGAGGTGAAGAAGACAGACCAAGACTGGGCCAACAAGAAACAGTAAATATTAATAACCACAGTAAACGAAATCTTCTGTAATTAATTCTTAAGTATTTAAACTGCTGTATTTTTATTAATTTTTGCAGTGGAGAAATGCAGATTTCAGAAAATTGTCCTGCAATAATGTGTAGATAGTAGAGATGTCTTTGAATATGCAATGTTCAGTCTGAGATATTTAATTTTCCTAAGAAGTATTTGAATTTAGAATGGTATGGACACTTGCATCAAAGGGTATAGCATGTGGTGGTTGCTATGATTTGGATATTTAAACTCTGCAAACCTCATGTTTAAAATCAACCCCAAGTTGGGCATGGATCTTAATGGAGGTGTTTGGGTCCTTGGAAAGGATACCTCCAAATGGTTTGGTACTGTTCTTTTAATGAGTGAGTACTTGCTTTCTTAGCGTCCACCATTGCTGGTTGTTAAAAAGTGCCTGGCAACAACCATGCTTCCTCTTTTGCCATGTGATCTCTGCACATGCTAGCTCCTCTTTGCCTCCTGCCATGAGTAGAAGAAGCCCTGGCCTTCACCAGATTTAGATTTGGTGCTATATTTCTCGTACAGCATGCAGAATCGTGAGCTAAATAAACTACTTTTCCTTATAATTACCCAGGCTAAGATATTCATTTATAGCAACACAAACAGATGAAAGCAGTGGTATTTCAAGAAACTGGGAGTAGAGTTAGTGACCCTGATTTGTAATGCAAAGGATCTGGGTGAAACTTGAAAAATTCGTTTTCAGTGCTTATGGACTTTGGAGGCCGGATTGAAAATTCTGTGCTTTATTTCTTAAAATAGCCTTTATACATTTGAATATGATAATTATTTAAATAGATGATGAGGTCTCCATATGTTGCTCAGGATGGTCTTGAACTTGTTGGCTAAAGCAATCATCTCGCCTTAGTTTCCTAAATTTTGGCTGGGAATACAGGTGTGAGTCACCATGCCCAGCTTGAAATATGATAATGCTTTTGGGAAATAGTAGAATATTAAAATATTATCAGATAAACTTTTGAATAATGAGCCACAGGGGACAGCAAGATACATGGGAAGACATGTCAACTGACTGTTACAAAGGGTGTAGATAGAAAGTAACAAGTAAATGGTGATTTGATATGTGGGAAAAAATGGATTTTGAAATGTTCTAAGAGTAGACTATTCTAAATTAAGTCTTGATGGCAGCTATTTTGGCACAAAAGTACGTTCAACATATACTTTCTTATTCCAACTTGAGGAGACAAGTTTTTTTAAAAATTTATTTTAATTTTTAATTTTTATTTTTTTGAGTTGGAGTTTCACTCTGTCACCCAGACTGGAGTGCAGTGGCCGCTCCTGGCCACTGCAGCCTCAACCTGCTGGGCTCCGGCGATTCTTCAGCCTCAGCCTTCCAAGTAACTGGAACTACAGGCGCACGCTACCACGCCTGGCTAATGTTTTTGATTTATTGTAGAGATGAGGTCTCAGCAAGTTGCCCAGGCCGGTCTCGAACCCGCGGGCTCAGGCAATCCACTCACCTCAGACTCTCAAAGGCACGGAATTACAGGCTGAGCCACCGAGCGTGGCTGAGGAGACAAGTTTACGAAAGAACCCTCATCTTGGAGCAGAGTACCAACTTGGACTGAAAGACATGAGTCTATTTTGTTTAATGAGGAGTTTTACTGCTTTTGTAGTCATCAAGAGAACAAAATGGACACCTACACAAGAAATAAAGGATATTAGCACAAATATAGGAAATATTTCTATATGATCCTCTGTACATCATAATAACATAATAATTTTAGATTTAGTGAATATTTGCAAAGATAACATAGAGAGTTCCTGTATATGCCTCACACAGTATCCCTGATGTTAACATTTGCCATGACACATTTGTCACAACTAGAACACCAACATTGTTATATTATATTAGCTGAACTCCAGACTTTATTTTTATTTTTTACCAGTTTTAACACTGTTTTTTTTCTTTCAAGATCAATCCAGTATACCACATTATATTTAGTCAACTCACCTCCCCAGACTATTCTGCTCTCTTGTTTTCTTTGTTTTTCATGACTTGGATAGATTTGAAAAGTACCAGTTTAGTACTTCTAAGAATGTCTCTGAAGATCAGTTTGTCTGTTGTTTTCTTATAGGTTTTAGGGGCTTTGGGGTAGAATATCATATCTTATTATATCATATACTGTCAAAAATTTCATGCACTTGATATGAACAATCTCTAGTGATGTTAACCTTGACCAAAGGTAGTGTTTGTCAGATTTTTCACTATAATGTCACTATATTTTCTTTTCCATAACTCATTCCTTTGGAAGGGAGGTTAGGTATTTTGTAGGCCTAGCCCACACTCAAGTAAGTGTGTATATTTGTATGGAAGTTAGCAGAATTAAACTCCATCTACTGGAGAGATAGCCATCCATGTATAATATTTGCCATGCTTCTGAAAATAATAAGGAAGCTCTGTCTATTCTCCTTAATTTATTTCATTACTCACTTATATATTTATATCAGTATGAGCTTATTTATATTTATTTTATACTTTGTATTATAATTCCACATTAAACAATTAATCTTATTTAAGTAGCTGGTCATTGGGAAGTGTGATATAATTTAAAAACATATCTGGTCTGTATCCTGGTTTTTGTTAAAGATCTTCCAAATCTCTTGGAATTTTTTGAATGATAAGAATGCCATTGTTATACTAATGAGAGGTCTCATGACATGGGCCCTGTGTAGCTTCAGGATGGGTGCTGGTCACCAGAAAGACAAACCATGTAATTGCAGGGTTCGAACCTGTAGCTGCCAGACATCCAGGGAAGGAAGAGTGGCTGGAGTTTGAGTTCAATTGCATGGCCAATGATTTACTTAATAATATCTAGTTAATGAAATTCCAATAAAAACTCTGGACACTGAGGCTTAGGGAAATTTCAGGTGGGGAAAATATATGAATGAACTGAGAAGTTGGTGCACTCTGACTCCATAGGGACAGAAGCTCCCGTGCTCCCATGTACTTTTCCTGTACTCCAGCCTTGGTGACAAAGTGAGACTCTGACTCAAAAAAAAAAAAAAAGACAGAAGCACTAAAAATGTATCCATATTGATGAGTTAAAAACCTGTATTGAGTAGTGAAAAAAGTATCATGATAGCTGTCTTGCAGCAGAGAGAGAGAGTACTTTGAAGGTGACTGAAGTTTAAACATGTAATAATAAATACACAAGTTTTTTTCTAAATATATTCTGAGTTTTTTGGATACCCCATCCCACATATGTCACATGTACACAAAATGGCTGTAATTTCTTTTTCAGGGTGGGATTCTGCAATTACTTTACTGTAATGAACTCTACATTCACTAAAAGTAGATCTGTTTATAGTATTATAGTGTAGTAAAGTAATTGGCATTATCCAGGCATGTCCAATTTGGTCTGAAAGAGCCCAAGAGAGCTGACTGACTTAACGAAGTTTGCATGAGAATATTTAGTATGCACACTTGCAAGATGTGGTCAGCAGGCACAGAGAACACCTCAACATGACCTCAGCATGACCTGTGTGCTCAGAGTTGGAGCCAGAGGGGAAGGGAACATCCATGGTTGGCCACCCCAAGAACCCTTCCTCCCCAGGTTTTACTTCTAGGACCCCTCCTAATGCTCTACCCCAAGATCCTTCCCCAGGCTCCAACCCCAGGACTCCTCTCCATGTTGCAACCCTCTTGTAGGGGCCATGTCTAGGATGTGCTCATCTTGTCCCTGAGTGTGGTTCACCCTACATATGTTTGTATGGGACTAGTTCATTAGCATCACTCTTCTTTAGGCAGATTTTTATCACTGCAACTTTCTGTAATGAGGATTTTGATATATCAGAAGTCCTTCAAGGTTTTGTTTTTTTGTATGTTCTAATGAGTTTTGTGAAACTCTGTGACCACATTTCTAGTGAAATCTAAAAATTAAACCTAGATAAATTTAATTGAAAAACCATTGTCAAGGTACAGTTTTCAGAACATCCTAAGTGTTTTCACACAAAAATAACAACTCTACATTCACTACAACTAGATCTGTTTATAGCATTATAGTGTAGTCTCCAAAGCTGGAAATGACCCAAACATCCCCAAACTGGTAGATGAATAAAAACACTGTGGTACATCCATGCAATGGAATACCACTTAGCAATAAAAATGAATGAACACCTAATATATTGTACAACATTATTGAATCCTAAAGGTATTAAACTGAGTAAAGGAAACCAGTTGCAAAGTGTTATATACTCACACCCACGTTTATAGCCACATGATTCATCATAGCCAGAGGTGATAACAATCCAAATGTTCATGGAGGAATAGGTAAGCAAAATGTTACACACACACACACACACACACACACACACACACACACACACACACAATGGGATGTTTTTCATCAGATACTCTGCTTCCGTATTTATATATAACATGTGTCTGGTAATTCTCCCAACCAACAGCAGTGATTTCTCTTGGTCCAAGAGAGGAAGCTTACTTATTGGAGACTCTCATCTGATAATATGTGAAGGGTCAAAAAAGTGAGAATACATTTTAGTATAACTTATTTAGTTTATATATATAATAAACGTTTTATGTCAGTTTATATATATATATTTATGTAATGTGAAGTATACTATTTTTTTTGTGTATATGTAAAAAGAAGGAGTTCTCCCTATGTTGTCCAGGCTGGCCTTGAAGTCCTGATTCAAGTGAGCCTCCCACTTCAGCCTCCTGAGTAGCTGGGATCACAAGTTTTTCTCTCCTTTTTAAACATCTTTATTGAGATGTAATTTATGTTCTGTAAAGTTATGAGTGTAGTTTAAGTCAATAAGTTTGAGATAATTTGTTACCTAGCAATAAAAGCCAATATACCTCTTTCAATAAAATGGTAGCTCTTTTGAGACTTTTTATAACTGAATATGAAGGCTCAAAGTTATTTTTTATGTTTACCCCTAGTTGGTAGCTTTTATTGGACATTTGGGGTGACAAGTTTTCACCACTGCATCCTTTGAATTTATGTTTTTATGAAACCCATTATGAAAAAAATAGTTCCCAGGCAGTACTTAGAAAATGGCTTCATGAAAGAACCAAGTCATCTTTCAAGAAGAAAGTGCAGCCCTAGGAAAACATAAAGGAGGTGGAATGGTTTCATGAGGGTTAATCAGGCAGTCTGTAGGGTATGCAGGGTGTGGAGGGAGCCAGTGACTGCACCATTCCCTGTAAGTCACTGAAGATCCTTCTCAGGTGCCACTTGGACCTGGTGCATTGACATCTGTCTGGGCCTCCAGGCTGTGAGTAGAAATTGAAGAGAGCAGAAATTTGGTGAGTTCTGGGGTGGTGGCACCCAGTGTTAGAGTTCCTACACTTTTATGAACTTCACCTTGAGGAGCTCCATCAGGTTCTCAGGGTAAAGATTGCATAAAATATCCAATAAACTGTTACTTAAAGGTACTTGAGACCTAGATTCAGTTTCAATTTTGTATAAAGAAAAATGTCTGAAGTCGTGTCTTTCCATCATAGTACATGAGGAGGTGTATGATGACTGTCCCACTTTTAATTCTGCTAAAATTGATCGGTGGATTCTGATGATGTGAATCCGCTGCATCTAGTAACTTTTCTTCTCCACTTTTTGTCATTCATTAACTCATTCATTCATTTGTGTTGTTTATCATTCCCTCACTCCATTATTTCATTTTGTCTTCAGACATGATTTTCTAATTCTGTTATCTTCCCTGAATTAACTAATTAATTAATTTTTAATTAGTTTGCTTGACTTAGGGTTTCACTCTGTCTCCCAGACTAGAGTGCAGTGGCACAATCACTTCTCACAGCAGTCATTATCTTCTGGGTCCAGGCAATCTTTCTGCCTTAGCTTCTTGAGTAACTGGAACTAGAGACATATGCCACCACGCTCTGTTAATTAAGAGAAAAATTTTAGGGACAAGGTCTTGCTATGCTGCTTGTCTTGTCTTGAACTCCTGGACTCAAGCACTCTTCCCATCTTGGCCTCCCAAAATGCTGGGACTTCAGGTGTGAGCCACCAGCCACAATGATCTTTGAATTTATGAATGTTAAGCTATTAAGAAATACTTGTCTTACCACTATCATCTTGCACTAAAACAGCCAATCTTATAATAATGGGTGAGGCCGGTTGTGGTGGCTCACATCTATAATCCTAGCACTTTGGGAGGCCGAGGTGAGAGGACTGCCTGAGCTCATGGGTTCAAGTCCAGTCTAGGCAACTTGGTGAGGACTCATCTCTACAATAAAACAAAAAATAAGTGGGTGTGGTGGTGCACCCTTGTAGTTCCAGCTACTTGGAAGGTTGAGGTGGAAGGATCACCTGAACCCAGCTGGTCGAGGCTGCAGTGACTGTGAGTAGCATGCCACTACACTTCAGCCTGGACTACAGATGAGACTCTGACTCAAAAAAAAGTGTGTATATATGTTTCTTTCTCTCTATCTGTATCAGTGTAATAAGTATATGACATAACTGCTATGAAAGATATTATTAGTTTTTTATTTTTTATTTTTATTTTTTGAGTCGGAGTCTCACTCTGTTGCCCAGACTGGAGTTCAGTGGCCGCTCCCCGCCACCCAGCCTCGACCTGCTAGGCTCCGGCGATCCTTCCGCCTCAGCCTTCCAAGTAGCTGGAACTACAGGCATGCACTACCACACCCGGCTACGTTTTTGATTTATTGTAGAGATGAGGTCTCACCAAGTTGCCCAGGCGGGTCTCGAACCCACGGGCTCAGGCAATCCACTCACCTCAGCCTCCCAAGGCATGGGATTAAGTAGTTTTTTAAAGTAACTGCAAACTTGTGGAATTGTATATATTTCATGAGATTCAAACCACTACAGACAATGTCTTACATCACGAATATTCTATTTTCATGGGCTCCGGTGTCAGGAACTCATACTTTTTAAGAGATTCCTTGCTTTTGTAGGGCAAATATACACTAGGTAATTTAAGTTGAAAATAATTTTACACAGCTGACATTTGCCTTTTATTATCCTTATGGCATTTTCTGTCATGTGGATCATTCTCTACTTTCTTTAATATTTTAGAATTCTTTCCATTATTAGTCTCATTTATGCTGCCTCATCTTATGAAGGAATTCAACTATATTTTGGTTATTTTTTGCCATATAGATATCTCTTTTTCGTCCTTTATATTACTAGAAAATATAAAGAATGAGGCCATTTGTTATTATTTTGATAGGAATTTCCATATTTCAAATACCACATATTAGTGATGTCATTTCCACTGTAATTTTTTTCCTTATAACTTTAAAAAATATACTTTGGTGTATTTCTGATTTTTTCACTTCTGTGGACTATCAGTCTGTTCATGAATTCACGTGTCTCATAGGGTCATCCATGCTAATTTTGTGTCTTTTTAAAAGAGCTTTTGGGCTATTCTTGTTTTTTCACCCATGTATTAGATTTTCTTGCTGATGCATAATAGGTGTTTATTTTATTAGATTTTACAGTAACATTGCTAGCTCCAAAAACTAGTGGATGGAACTATGTGGAGATCAAAGTAAATGTATAAATTAGCATGAGAATTATTGAGCTTTTAAGAATATTGGGTTTTTCTACCCAAGAACATGATGTGAATATCTATTTGTTTATATCTACTTTCATATATTTCATGGAATGTTTTATATTTTTCCTCATCTGGGCTTTACACATTTTTTGTTATTTACTATTCACTAGTTTATTTCATTTTATGTTATTTTATATTCTTGTAATTTCAGCCTCTCCTGTAACTTCTAAATGATTGTTTTTTGTTCATATGAAGACTATTATTATTATATATGTCTTATCGTTTAATAGCTTACTGACTGGGTGTAGATTTTTCTACTAATTTCTTTGTGTTTCCAGGTATAAAAATAGATTTTCATCATTGTTTCCAATTATTCACCCATTTTTGCTGGCACTGGCTAAATCCCCAATTCAATGATAAATGAAGAGCACAGGTAATCATGTGTTCTCAGTGTTGTTTTCTGACCTTAGTGGGATCAACCTGGTGCTTCCCATGAGCAAGACCAAGACTTTGTTAAGTTAGGAAAGATCCATTAATTTCTAATTTTGAGTATTTAATTTGATATCAACGCATGTTAAATTCTTCCAAATATATATTTGGGACTATGTGTAGGATTTCTTATTTCTCTATCTACAAATTTGATGATCAATATTAATGAATTTCCTAATATTGGATCATATCTGAATTCCAGACATAAAATTCACATAGTCATTATGAATTATTTTTATATTATTTTTCAGCTTTTTGCCATATTTTAGGTTAGCTGTATCCGTCTGTAAGTAAGTGAGAGGTTTTTCTGTAGGATTCTTTTTGGTAAAACTGTTAGGACATGCTAGGATTTGTATTTTATTTGATTCATAGTAATCATTTGTATATTTTACTTCCTCTTCAATGTCCTTGAGTTGAGCAAAGAGCTTTGACTTATCTAGCTGTGAAAAGAATAGAAGACTCTGCCTGTGAATGTTCATCTGATGCTCTTTTTGTGAAGAACTCATAAAATTCTCTTTCTTAGACAGGGCTCACTGGAAGCCCAAACCTCTCCTGCACAAATGTTTTTTAATGTAGAAAATACTCACATTTACCCCACACTCTAAAATTTAAAAACAGTGACAAACACTGGTAATAATAGTAAGCTGAATAAAAAAAGCTCTAGTTTATTATACAATCTAAAACTATTTCTTAAAAAGCAAAACATGCCAGGGGATGGGTGGCACACCTCATCAACAAGGGTGCCTGAATAATGAACATTTGTATACGTAACCCTGAAATGTAACCCACATCTTTAAAATAAAAAATTAAAAAAACAAAAAATTAAAACTACTTCTTCATTAAATATAAACGGAGTACTTAAAAAACCCTCTCTTTCATGATTACTGTGCTGTTTAAACTATCTCTATTGAAGTCAACATTAGTAAAGTATATTTTTCTAGAAAATGTTCATTTTATTTAGGTTTTCAGTTAACTGGCCTTAAATTGGAGAAATAGTGAAAATATTTTCTAATCAATTATTAACATCAGGTTCTTTCCTTTGCATTTGTCAATCACCCCTACTTTTTGGAGTAGTTTGTGTGATTCTGCTTTTCTCTCCACAAATTCAAAGCTAGTGGTATTCTGGCCACTGAAGATTAACAAAAATTTAATTGAGGTGTAATTGAAATTCTCATGGGAATAGATAATCCAGTGAAATTCATGAGCTTCTGTCACTCTTTCATGAAAATGATTATACATTTTATGCTCCTTCCATCAGAGATGATGTCTACTTTCAGGAATAATGAAAAAAAGATCCTGAATACTCCAGTGGTCACTTTGGGTATGATCACTAGAAACTTTAAATAGACTCTGGGAATTTATTTATTTTTTAAAAAAGTTTTTAACTTTAAAGATGTGGGGTACAATTCAGGGTTAAGTATGAAAGTGTTCATTTTGCAGATACCCTTGTTGATGAGGTGTGCCCCCCTTCCCCAGCAGAATCCCACTACTGCCAATTCAACCCCCGCACTCCCTGGCAATTTCCCACTATAGACAATGCTTTTCTTATAGTATTAAAATAATTGTTCAAGGTTCACTTGTGAGAGAGAGCATGTGATACTCCATTCTTTGTGTGGAAGGTTACTACATAATGATAAAATGTTCAATCCATCACAAGAAACATCTGTCCTAAACATATATGCACCAAACATAGAAGCACCAACTTTCATAAAGTAGCTTCTAGGTAAACTAAAAAAGGTATTGACTCTAACACTATCATAGCTGGGGACTTAAACACCCCACTAACAACCCTAGATAGAACATCAAGACAAAAAGTCAACAGGGTGATCTGGAGCCTCAACATGATACTCAACATGATGCTCAAATGGACTTAATTGATACCTACAGAGCACTCCACCCAACAACCACGGAATATACATTCTACTCATCACCACATGGAACGTACTCTAAGATCGACCACATCCCAAGCCACATATCAAGCATAAACAAATTCCATAAGATTGAAATTCTGCCATGCACCTTCTCAGACCACAGTGTAATAAAAATAAATATCAACACCAACAAAGTCCCCAAACCCCACAAAGACAGACACTAAACACCATGATGTTAAACAACTCCTGGGTCAACATGGAAATCAAAACAGAGATTAAATGATACCTGGAAACAAATGAAAATGAGGACACATTTTACCAAAATCTCTGGGATGCCATGAAAGCAATAATAAGAGTGGAATTAATATTTCTATGAACACAAATGAAAAAAAAATGGAAAGATCACAAGTTAACAGTCTAACAAATCACCTAAGGAAGTTGAAAAAGCAACACCACCAAAACCCTAACTTCAGCAAAAGAATCCAGATCACTAAAATGAAAGCCCAAATTTGGGATGTAGAAGACAAAAATATAATACAAAAAAATCAATGAAATCAAAAGCTGTTCTTTTGGAAGGATAAACAAGATTGATGGACCCCTAGTTTGACTGACCAAGAGAGAGAAAAAAGCTCAAATAAACACAATTGGAAACACAAAAGATGAAGTCACAACTGACGCTGAAGAAATACAAAAGATTATCAGAGATTACTATGTGCACCTATATGGAAACAAACTAAAAAACCTAAATGAAATGAAAGATTTTCTTACATCACACCACCTCTCTGGGTTAAAACAAGAAGAAATCAAGATCCCACATAGACCAATAGCAACCCAGGAAATGAACTATATCATAGGAAAACTACCTACAAAAAGCATTCCTGGACCAGATGGCTTTCCAGCAGAATTCTACAAAGCATTCAAAGAGTAGCTGATACCAATCCTATTAAAAGGACTCTGGGAATTTAAAAGTTTTTCAGAACTATTGTCATCTTCCCAATTGTCAACTGGCATTGCTGCTGTGACATAATAATTGCAGTTCTGTGGGGGAGGTTAGGTCATAGAATCACAAACCCACATTTCAAACTCTGGGTTCCTCTCTCTCACATATGCTCTGGCTGTTATGACCTTCGCACTGAGCTCTAGGTCTGGTGGCAGAAAGGAGTCTGCTATTTTCTACTTTAAAACAAGGAACACCTCCTGAAAGTAATATAGGTGTAACAGGAATCTGGTGGGTATTCATATCTGGAAAAGAAACTCTTTGGGGTAGAAACTGGTCCAGGGACAGAACTTCACAGGAAGGACTAATTCTTGAGAGATGAACTAAGCTTTGAGGAGAGACTGGTGGCAAGACCCTAAACTGAACTATGGCTGTTGCTTAAGTAATTTAATAAAATTCTCAGTGAAAGGCTTCTTGGTGTTTGATCCCAGGGTTATCAAAGCCAATTTTAATATCTAAATTGTAATTTCAGAATTCATCTCCCGTTCAATTTTTTGCAATGCCTATGTGCAAAATAGATATTTTGCCCAATACCCCTGTGCAAAAGTCAGAGATATTTTCAGATGTATAGTTATTCCTTTGAAAGTTTTTGGCTTCGGCTAATGAATATGATGGAGCTAACTGAATTATCTAATTTGCAGCAGAAACTGTATAACCAATAGGAATTACTGAATTATAATTGGTTTTCTGTCATTTGTGAATGACATACTTAATGGAGATAGAAAACGTGTCTCTACTGAATATATCTGTGGTCTGTTGATCATGGCGGACTGTTTTCCTTCCTGAAATTAGGGAACATCTTTTGGGAAAATTTAAAATCATGATAGAGAATTTGAGACAGCAAACAATGATGACTTAATGTAGAGTTTTATAATTTAAAAAAGAACATTAATTAACAAATACAATCTCATCATAAAAATATATATTTTTTTCATTAATCAGTATTTTTTATTATAGTTTTGTGGGGTACAGTTAAGGGTTAAGTGTACAGTTACGTTTCATTCAGGCACCCTGTTGATAAGAGGTGTTTTCCCATCCCCCGACAGATATTTGCTACTGTTAATCCCATCCCCCTCCCCCCATAGTTTCCCAGTACCGTCAGTCATTTTCTTATAGTATTGCATTGGATGTTCAAGGTCCATTATATGAGTGAGAACATGTGATATTCGGATCTTTGTTTCTGTGAGAGGTCACTCAGTATTATAGACTCTAGTTCCATCCAGGTTGCAGCAAAATTCATGATTTTGTTCTTTTTTATGGCTGCGTAGTATTCCATCGTGTATATGTACCACATTTTTTAAATCCAGTCCTCTTTTGATGGGCAGCATGGTTGTTTCCAGGTTCTTGCTATTGTGAGCAACGCTGTGATAAACATACGTGTGCAGGTATCTTTTTTATAGAGTGATTTGTGTTCTTCAGGGTATATTCCCAGTAGGGGGATTGCAGAGTCATATGGAAGGTCAATTTTTAGAGCTTTTAGGAATCGCCACACTGCTTTCCACAGAGGTTGCACTAGTTTACACTCCCACCAACAGTGTAGAAGTGTTCCCTTTTCACCACACCCTCTCCAGCAGCTGTTATTTTTTGAGTTGTTGATAATTGCCATTCTGACTGGAGTTAGGTGGTATCTCAGTGTGGTTTTGATTTGCATCTCCCTGATGATTAGTGAGGTTGAGCATTTCTTCATGTGTTTGTTGGCTGCTCGAATGTCTTCTTTTGTGAAGTGTCTGTTCATATCTTTTGCCCATTTTATAATGGGGTTGTTTGTTTTCTTCTTATCAGTACGTTTGAGTTCCTTGTAGATCCAGGATGTTAAGCCTTTGTCAGACCTAGAGTTGGCAAATACTTTTTCCCAGTCTGCAGGCTGTCTCCCTGCTCTCTTGATGGTTTCTTTGGCTTTGCAGAAGCTTGTCAGTTTAATAAGGTCCCATTTGTCTATCTTCTCTCTTAAGTCCTGCGGGTTTTGGGTTTTGTACAGGAATTGGATGTCAGTTCTGATTTCCATGAGAGTATTTCCTTCCTTTTCTAAGGTTCTTATGGTTTGAGGTTTTGCATTTAGGTCTCTGATCCATTTGGAGTTAACCTTTGTGCATGGGGATAGATAGGGGTCCTGTTTCAATCTTCTGCGTGTGGTCACTCAATTTTCCCAGCACCATTTACTGAATAGGTTCTACTCTCCCCATTGGTAGGTGGTGGGGACTTTGTCGAAGATGAGTTGGTTGAGAAATTGAGGTTTTGCTTCTGGAATCTCAATTCTGTTCCATTGATCTATATGCCTGTTCCTGTACCAATACCAAGCTGTTCTGATGATTGTAGCTTTATAGTAAAGTTTGAAATCTGGTACTGTGATACCACCTGCTTTGTTTTTTTTGCTGAGGATTGTTCTGGCTATTCTTGGACGTTTGTGTTTCCATATTAATTCCTGTGTTGTTTTTTCTAGGTCTGAGAAGAATGTTGTTGGTAATTTAATGGGTATTGCATTGAATTTGTAGATTGCCTTAGGTAAGATGGACATCTTCACAATGTTGATTCTTCCAATCCATGAGCATGGGATATTTTTCCACTTGTTCGTGTCAGCTTTGATTTCTTTGAGCAGTGTTTTGTAATTTTCATTGTAAAAGCCTTTCACGTCTCTGGTTAGGAAGATGCCAAGGTATTTCATTTTTTTGTGGCTATTGTGAATGGAATTGTGTTTTTTATTTGGGTTTCTGTTTGTTTATTATTGGTGTAGAGAAATGCGATTGTCTTTTGTACATTTATTTTGTATTTTGAGACTTTGCCAAAGGCTTTTATCAATGTAAGGAGGCCTTTGACAGATTCTCTTGGGTTTTCAAGGTACACCATCATATCATCTGCATAGAGAGATAACTTGACTTCCTCTTTTCCTATTTGAATACCTCTGATTGCCTCCTCTTCTCTGATTGCTTTAGCCAGGACTTCCAATACTATGTTGAACAGGAGGGGAGAGTGTGGGCATCCTTTTCTAGTTCCAGTTTTCAGGGGAATTGGTTCCAATTTTTGTCCATTTAGGAGTATGCTGGCTGTGGGTTTCTCGTAGATGGCTTTTACTATTTTGAGGTATGTTCCCCGTATGCCTAGATGTTCAAGGGTTTTTATCAAGAAAGGGTGCTGGATTTTATCAAAAGCTTTTTCTGCATCTAATGATATGATCATGTGGTTTTTGTTTTGACATCTGTTGATGTATTTAATTACATTTATGGTTTTATGAATGTTGAACCAGCCTTGCATGCCAGGAATGAAGCCTACTTGGTCATGGTGGATGATTTTTGAGATGTATTGCTGAATCCGGTTTGCTAGGATCTTGTTGAGAATTTTAGCATCTATGTTCATCAAAGATATTGGCCTGTAGTTCTCTTTCTTTGTTGGATCTTTACCTGGCTTGGGTATCAATGTGATGTTGGCTTCGTAAAATGATTTGGGGAGAGTTCCATCTTTTTCAATTACCTGGAATACCTTCAGTAGGATTGGTATCAGCTCCTACTTAAATGTCTTGTAGAATTCTGCTGGAAAGTCATCTGGACCAGGACTTTATTTTGTAGGAAGTTTTCTTATTACGTAGTCGATTTCCTTGATTGTTATTGGTCTATTTAGAGTCTCAATTTCTTCTTGTTCCAACCTAGGTAGGTTGTGTGATGTCAGAAAGTCCTCCATTTCCTTCTGGTTTTCAAGTTTGTTTCCATACAAGTGTACGTAGTAGTCTCTAATGATCTTTTGTATTTCTTCAGGGTCAGATGTGACTTCATCTTTTGTGTTTGTGATTATGCTTATTTGGTTTTTTTCTCGTTTTTTCTTGGTCAGTCTAGCTAGGGGACCATCGATCTTGTTTACCCTTTCGAGGAACCAGCTTTTTGTTTCATTGATTTTTTGTATTATCTTTTTGTCTTCTCTGTCCTGGATTTGGGCTTTTATTTTTGTGATCTGAATTCTTCTGCTGAAATTAGGGTTTTTGTGGTCTTGCTTTTCCAGCTTCTTTAGGTGGCTTGTGAGGTTGTGAATTTCTGTTCCTTCCATTTTTTTCAAGTGTGTTTGTAGGGATATAAATTTCCCTCTTACTACAGCTTTCAGGGCATCCCAGATATTCTGGTAAGATGTTTCTTCATTTTCATTTGTTTCCAGGTATCTTTTGATCCCTGTTTTGATTTCGTCATTGACCCAGGAGTTGTTTAGCATCATGCTCTTTAGTGTCCATGTCTTTGTGGGTTTTGTGGGGACTTTGTTGGTGTCAATGTTTATTTTTATTCCACTGTGGTCTGAGAAGGTGTTTGGTAGAATTTAAGTCCTTTTAAATTTGCTTATGCTTGATTTATGGCCGAGTATGTGGTCGATCTTAGAATATGTTCCATGTGGTGATGAGTAGAATGTGTATTCTGTGGTCTTTGGATGGAGTGTTCTGTAGGTATCAATTAAGTCCATTTGGTCCAAAGTCACATTGAGGTTCCGGATCTTCTTTTGTCCTGATGATTTGTCTAGGTTTGTGAGTGGTGTATTAAAGTCCCCAGTTATGATAGTGGTAGAGTCAATATCTTTCTTTAGTTTTCCAAGAAGTTGCTTTATGAAAGTTGGCACACCTATGTTGGGTGCATATATATGTTTAGGATAGATATTTCTTGTTGATGGATTGAGCCTTTTATCATTGTGTAGTGGCCTTCTGTATCTTTTTTGATTTTTAATAGCTTGAAGGGTATTTTGTCTGAAATTAAGATCGCTACTCCTCCTTTCTTTTGTATTCCATTCGCCTGAAAGTTTGTTTCCCATCCTCTTACTTTGAGTCTGTGGGTGTCCTTTCTAGTGAGGTGAGTCTCTTGAAGGCAATAGGTTGCTGCCTGATTATATTTTATCCATTTTGCCATTCTATGTCTTTTCAGTGGTGCCTTTATTCCATTCACATTTAGGCTAATAATTGAAATGCAAGAGTTGATCCCTGTGGTAAGGTTCTTACAGAGTTGATCCTGTTTATTTGTTGTTTTTCTTTGGCTTTTGCAGTTGGTTCATGTGTGTTTTTAATCTTTTGCCTGTACTCTTGTGAAGAATGCTGTTGTTCTTTTTTCTTTTTCTTCTGTGTTCAGTACTTTCTTAAGTGTTTCTTGTAGAGGTGGTCTGGTGGTAGCATAGGTTCTTAGGGATTGGATTTCTGGAAAAGATTTCAATTCTCCCTCACTAATGAAGCTTAGTTTGGCTGCGTAGGTTATTCTTGGTTGAAATTGTTTCTCTTTTAGAACTCTGAAGATAGGGCTCCAGGCTCTTCTGGCCTGAAGGGTTTCTGTGGATAAATATGCTGCTATTCTAATAGGTTTTCCCTGGTAGGTAGTCTGGCCTTTTTATCTTGCTGCTTTTGGATTTTTCCTTTCATAGCTACTTTGTTTAGGCAAATTATTATGTGTCTGGGAGTTGGTCTTCCGTTTGTTGTCTTGCAGGGGTTCTCTGAATCTCTTGTGTTTGAATTTTTTCATCCTTAATGAGATGAGGGAAGTTTTCTTGAATGATCATGAAATGTTTGTTCCAGCGTGGCTTCTGTTTCTCTTTCTGCCTCAGGAAGCCCAATTATTCTTAGGTTTGGTCTCTTGAAGTGATCATTCATCTCTTGCAGGTTTTGTTCTGTCTTTTTGAGCTTCTTTTCTATGCTTTTGACAGTTTGGGTTAGTTCTGTGTTTTGGTCTTCGAGCTCTGAGATTCTTCAGCTTGGCTGATTCTGCTTTCCATGCTTATTAGTCTGTTGTTCATTTCCATCACAGTATTCTTTAGTGCTGTCATTTCTGACAACAGCTCCTTCCTATTTTCCTCTTGCCTCTCCTCAATTTTTTAAATTCTCTCCATTAATGTCTTGATGTCTGGGTTTGTTGCATGTAACCAGTCATTCTGGGGACTCTTCATTGTCTGTGTTCCAGAATCTGTTTTCTCAGTGTCTGATTTCCCAGGGTTCTGTGTAGGACCTATATTCTTCTTTTGATTTTTCTTCATTTGTGCATTTTTTCCCCCTCTCTACTTTTTCCTTCCCTCCACATCACCGTCTTCTTTAATTCTGTTATTCAGGGGTAAAGGGATTGGTTTTACTTCTGTTTGTTCAATCTCCTATTCTTTATGTATGTGCTCTTAGTTTGTTCAATTCTGAAGTTGCACTGTAGGTTGGAGGTGGTCCTTTTTGCAGTTTTGAGATGTATTTAAGGGGAGAGCTGTGATTCAAAATCTGTCTGCAGGTCCTGGTATTCGCTGACAGGCGTGTGGATAATGTGGAACCCACTTCCCACTGTCCTGAAATCTGTCCGTGCAGTGGGGCTGTAGGTTTACTCCCTGAAATGAAATGTGGTTAGCAGAGGGGAGAGAATGGAGCAGATATTGGGTTGAAGAGGGTAGTGGAGAGATAGAGGAGTAAGGGGGGAAATAAACGAGTGTGCCAACAAATAGAGAGAGAGGCCTATACTGAAACAGGTAAAAACAATAGACCAGAGCTACAGTCGAACCAACTCTCATACAAACAAAAATAAAACATATAGTGATGCTAATATACAAGCTAACCAACCACCTTGTTAGTGTGCTGTTCCTCTATACAAAGATGTGGTTTACAGAGAGAAGAAAAGAGAAGAAAAGGAAAAGGAAAAAAGAAAAAAGGGAACAATACAGTGTGAATAGAATTAAGTCATTAAACTGATAGAATCAATGAAGCACACTCTGAGACCTTTCATTTAAGTCCAATGTCCTTTTAGGTCTGATTTCTAGTTTTCTTTTCAAGCTGGTAAATTAGTTTGCAGTTAGAGTCAATTGCTCCTGATCTGCTGTGAAGGACAGTTCAGATTAACCTTCCTTCAGCAGTTTGGTCTGTCTTTATCAAGCTTGTTTCTCCCATTTCGGTTTTGTTACCTTGAATCGCCAGCAGGTGGTGCTATCTCATCTGCTTGCCCCAGAGGGGGTGGGGCCGGACAGGAACAAGATGGCTGCCAGCCTCCAAGCAGGCATCAGGAGCCCCACGCTGGGCGGGCAGGACAGTCTTGGACACAGGATAGGTGGCAGCGATCCCAGCAGATCTTCCCTGAAGCGGTTCATTGTGGATCTCCTCAGGCCGCATGGTGTGATATGCTACCCCTCCCAGAGGCCGCGGTGGCGGTGGCGCTGGCGATGGCAGTGGCGGTGGGGGGAGGGGCGGCGGCGGCGGGACCGTTTGGAATGCAGTCAAAACTGTCCAGTCGTTCCGATGGCAGTGGCCGAGCTCTGTCTGTAGAGCAGGCTGCGATGCTGGGGTCCCCAGCCCCCCGGGGCGAGAGTCAGAGACCCACTGCAGATCTCTCTTGCAGAGGGCTTGAGACGCCGGGTTGCCCTGTCGCCATCTTACCGCGTCCCCCCATCCATAAAAATATTTTTAAAGAATATATTTCTTGCTATATTTTCTCTGGTTTGAAAACATTTTAATGTTATTCCCAAGCTCACTACTAATTATAATCACTTTTGATTTATTCAATTCATATAATTCCATGTCTTCAAATTCCATATTGCATGTTTGTGTTGTATTTTAACAGCTTTTCAAAATCAGATATTCAAATTTCTGTTCACTATTCTAAAATAAGAAACACATGGGAATATAATATTTAAATAAGATTTATTTATATCCTACCTTAAGATGTTTTATCACTTTTTATGTTTCACGTATTTTAGTGCACAAGTTTATTTTGTACATTAATTTCTGTGATGGATACCATGATATTTTTAGTCCATGCAAAAATTAAAATGAGGGCTTTTACTGCCATCCTAACATTTGTTCACATTAAATAAGATTGGGTTATATAAAACTACTTATTGCATCTGCATCTTATGAAAAGCTCTGAATATTTGTTTATTCATAAGTTATATTGGTCTGTAGAATGAGTAGCCAAAACTGGGAAATTATCAAACCAAATTTATAAAGGTATATACTTTTGAGATATGACCAGGTATTTATACATATGTGTGCATGTGTATGTGTCTGGGTGTATGTATTGAAAACTCAACTAGGTAACTATTATAGTAAACCATAGTAGTGAACACAAATGTCACTAGGTCAAATCCTAATTCTCCTGTCAGGATAGAGATGAGTCACCCAACCACCTTAAGATTAAAAACTTCTAGTTATTCAAAGTTGAATAACATTAATTTCTAAAGTAGAGCTGCAAATATTAAATGTCAGAATAGGTAAAGCATTAATAAAAGTGACTCATACATTGCAAGTGCTATAAAAATAAACACATGAGATGGAACATTTCTTAGCAAAAAGTATATACATATATATTAGCTTTTAATTCTTAGAGGGAAGGAATAGTAGGTAGAGATGCTATTTGTCATCAAATTATAGTCTACATCTCATGTTTCCATGCAAAATCCTCCAATGGTTGAATATTGAATCCTGAAAAATAATGACAGAATGGCCTTTGTGGATTTGAAAATTGGAATGATCTTTCTATTTCAGGTAGTTATTGGAATCCTGGGGAACTTTCACTCTTGTATCATTACATGTCCTTTACTTCGGGATTGTGGGCCAAGATCCACAGATTTGATTCTCGGGTACCTGACTGTAGCCAACTCCTTGGTCATTCGCTCTAGTGGAATTCCAAAAACCAAGGTAGCTTTTGGGTTGAGACATTTGCCAATTATTTTGAATTTGAAGTAATTTTATATATTCACAGGGTGGCAGGGGGGTGTCCATTGGTGTCATGTGCCTGTTGAGTGTTTTTCAAATGATCACAATTAACCCCACAATCTCCAGGACGTGGGTAGAGCTTAAAGCAAAAACTCCCAAGTACATTGGCCACTCAATGTCCAATGCTGGGCCTTGCACTTGCTGGCAAACATCACTTTTCTTATTTATAAAACTGAAAAACAGACCAGCAAAAACATCACTAAGAAAAGAGATTTGGGATATGGTTCTGCTCTATCTTATAATGTTGTGCTGACCCCAGTGTAGGCAGCACTGACATCTTTCCATGATGTTTTGTGTTTGGGGCTCATGACCCTGGCCAGAAGCTCCATGGTTTTTATCCTGTATAAACACAGACAGTAGGTCCAACACATTCATAGGACCAATGTCTCCCCCAGATACTCTGAGACCAGGGCCACCCAAACCATCCTTGCATTGGTGAGCAACTTTGTAGCATTTTATGCCATTTTCTTCAGCATCTATCTTTATTTAGCTCTCTTTGATAATTCCAATTGATGACTGGTGAACAATGCTCTACTAATCACAGCATGTTTTCCTACTATTACCCCTTTTGTTCTCATGTACTGTGACCCCAGCATACTCAGACTCTGCTGTATCTGCTATAGAAGAGCTATATGATTCTCTTACCTTACCAGAACAATGTGAATTGTTTGTCTGGAATCATATTCAGCATTGCTGCACTCAGACTTCAAAGAATTTAAAAACAATTATGAACCAATTTTCCTGCTGAGACAGGAGTGAAGGAGACAGACTGAGACTGAGCTAATATAGTAAATATGAATACCACAGTAAATGATCTCTTATGTAATGAATATGTAAGTCCTTATATTGTATATTTACTCATGTTTGCAGTGGAAAAATGCAGATCTCATAAAATATTCCTGAAATAATATATAGATATTCCAAATGTCTTTGAATATGTAATGTTCAGTCGGAGATATTTAATTTTCCTAAGATGTCTTTGAACTTGAAATTGCATTGACAGTGCATGTAACAGACTAGCATTTGGTGTTTGCTATGGTTTAAATATTTGACCTTCCAGACCTCATGTTGAAATTTGAATCCAATGCTGGGCATGAAGCCCATTGGAGGTGTTTGGGTCATGGGGTAGAATCCCTCTGAATGGTTTAGCAGTAATGAATTGTCCTTGCAGTAGTGAGTGAGTTCTTGCTCTAGCAGTGTCTTCCAAAGCCGGTTGTTCAAAAGAGTCTAGCAACTGCCCCTTTCTTCCTCTCTCGCCATGTGATCTCTGCTCACATCATCTCTTTATTGCCTTATTCTGTGAGTAGAAGAAGCCCATGGCTCTAACCAGATGCAGAAGTAAATGCCACATTTCCTGTGCAGACCGTAGAACTGTGAGCCAAATAAGCCTCTTTTTCTTACAAATTACCCACCCTAGATACATTTTTTTAGCAACACAAAGAGACTACACACAAGAAACTGGGTTAGGGACAGTGGCTTTTACTTCTAATACAAAGATCAAGGGTGAAACTAAAAAAAAAAATAGTTTTAAGGTATGTGGTCCTGTCTAAATTGTGAGTACTGTGCTTTATGTTCTAGAAGAAACTGCAGACATTTAAATATAATAATGGTTTTTTTTTAAAAAAGACAAGTTCTTGCTGTGATACCCAGCCTGGTCTTAAACGCCTGGGCTCAAGCAAACCTCTTGCTTTGGCCTCTGAAATGCTGGGAATACAGGTGTGAGTCAATTTATCTGGCCTGAAATATGATAATGATTTTTGAGAAATATAACATATTAAAATATTTTCAGGTAAACATTGGAATAATGATCCACAAAGGCAAAAAGGAACGTAAGAGGGTTGCTCAGCTGACTTTAACAAATAGTGCAGATAGAGGGCAACAAGTAATAGAGATTTGCTTTGTGGGAAAAAAAATTAAATGGATTTTTGGAAGGTTCCGAATGTATTTTGTTCTGGATTAAATCTTGATGACTGGCATTAGTGGGTTTCTGCTGGGGGAGAGGGGACACACCTCCTCAACTCGGGTACCTGCATAATGAACATTTGTGTACTTAACTCTGAATTGTACCCTGTATCTTTAACATTAAAAAAATATATAGATGGCAGCTGCATATATCTGCACAAAAGAGCTTTCATTTTATACATTTTTCATTCCAACTTGAGGAGACAAATTTATGTCTTCATCTTGGAGCAGTAGTTAGGTACCTATTTGGAGCTGAAAGACATGAGTTTATTTTGTTAAATGAAGAGTTTTATTGCTTTTCAAGTTAAGTGCCAGTGAAATGGACACCTTTGAAAGAAATAAAATGGATATTAGCACACACATAAGAAATATTTTAATATGATCCTTCATAAATTTTAAGCTGTTATATGATTTAAGTAAATATTTTATGTTTGAATAATTTTTATTTGAAGAAAATTTGCAAAGATAACACAGAGTTCTCAAATGTCTCTTACCCAGTACCCCTGATGTTAACATTTTGCCATGGCACATTTGTCAAAACTAGGACACTAACGTTGGTACATTATATTAGCCGAACTCCAGACGTTATTTATATTTCACCAGAATTAACATTATTGATTTTCTCTTTCAGGAAAAATCTAGTATAGTACAATAAATTTAGTCACCTTGCCTTTCCAGTCTATTTTGCTCTGTTTTTCTTTGTTGTTCATGAACTTGAGAGATTTGAGAGGAAGTGGTTCAGTTCTTAGAAGTTTCCTGAAATTGATTTGTCTGTTTTTTCTCCCTTATGAATAGAGTGGTTTTAAAGGTTTGGGGAAGATATCTTATCTCATCACTTCATATACTATCAGAAATTTCATACACTTCGTATGACTGATAATCTGGTGATGTTAATCTTGATCAGTAAAGGCAATGTCTGTCAAGTTTTTGCATATGTAGTTACTATGTTGACTTTTCCATACTCAATTTCTTTGGAAGGGGAGTTTAGGGAGTTTCTAAACCTAGCCCACACTCAGGTGAGTGTGTGTATTTGTGTGGAAAGGCACTGAACTAAGCTCCATCTATTGGAGGGGTAGGTATTCATAAATATAACTTGGGATGCTTCTGCAAATAGGAAGGAAGAATTGTCTTTTCTCCTCCATTTATTTGATTATTCAATTTTTCATTCATATCAAAATGAACTCATTCATATTTATTTCCTACTTCATGTTATCATTCAACACTAAGAATTTATTTTATTCCTTAATTTGTTACAGTTTTGCTCTTTGGGAGGTATAGTATAATTTTAAAATATCTGGCCTTTATCCTGGTTTATTTCATAAGCTTCAAAATTTCTAGGAATTTATTGATGATAAGAATGTCTTTGTCATACTAATTGGAGCTCTCACAGCAGGGTTCTTAACATAGCTTCAGGATGGGGGCTGGTCTCCAGAAAGGCTAACCATGTAATCACAGGATTGAAACCTGCAGCTGCCAGACCTTCAGAAAGGAAAGGGAGGCTGGAGCTTGATTCAGTTTCATGGTCAATGATTCAATTACTCATGCCTAGGTAATAAAAACCCAATAAAAACTCTGGACCACTGAAGCTTGGAGGTGCTTTCTGGTAGGGAAACTATATCAGTGGGCTGAGAAGTTGGTATACCCTGACTCCACAGGGACAGTAGCTCCCATGTTCCCATGTAATTTCCACATCCCTCCCTTAGAACCAGTCACTTATCCAAGTAGTCCTTTATTAGAGAATGATATTATTAATAGAAATCATGGTGTAAGTGCTGGATGTTCTCATTGCTACTTTGGAATTATTGCTATTAAGCCCTCTAAGAGTAAGAACAAATTACTATTTTTTGAACATATATTCATCAATTTCCTGTACCTATATGTTCAACTATAGCTTTCTTACCTATTTATACCTATTTATAGTTAAATATATGTTCATACTGATGTCCCTGACTCTAATCCAATACCACAGGATTTGTCTATTTTTTTCCTGTTGCTTTTCTACCTGTCTGTAGTTATCACGTTTGATGGTATCAATGCTTTTAAACATTTAGCATCTTCATCATTGCTACATTTTGGTTTTCTGGTGAAACTTTTGAAAAAGTATTAACTGTTGAAATTGCTTAATTCCTAGATATTTTTGTAACTGATTCTGGACAAGAAGAATTTAGAGGTTCCTTCAGGGAATAAATCAGTTTTTCCTCTTTGCTTTTGAAAATTCACTTTGTAGGATAAAAAAATCTACACAGAGCATCATAAATTTTCTGTTTGTTAGGTGTTAAAGCAGTAATTAATATGCTTATATCATATATTTGTATCACTCTTATCCCCAAATTGAGTTCTGCTTTTGGCAAGTAACAAAAGCCACTCCCTCTTTTTCTTCCCCTCATCAATACAAGATTTTTACTCCTTTCAGCATCATAGAATAAGGGATGAGCACAGATAAATGATCTATTATGTAGTAGTTCTGGATGCCCAAAGATGCCAAAAGGGAAGACACTGTGTCTGAGAAGCCTAAGAAATGATCTTGAGACAACGGACAAGACATGAACTTTTTTCAGGAAATTACTTACAGAGAAGTTCTTGGGGTCAGTTGCCTGGAGAGAAAAAACCACTCCTGACTGTAAAAGGTACATAAGTTATATAGCTTTTGACTTACAGTGGAGTGCAGAGTTGAGTTTGAAATGTGTGGGATCTGTATCACACATGTAGTGTGAGAATGTGCTTATTTCAAGGGTGGGGGCTACAAAAAACCAGATTTATGTTTGGAGGGCGGGCGCATTGTAGTATGGGCTAAGTACAATGTAAGTGTTCGAGGAACCCATCCTCATCAGTGTACCAGCTAGGTTTGTTGTGAGAGTTTACGTTCAGCTTCCGTGAATTTTTTTTGGATATTCTTTGAATGTGTTTGCCCATTTCATGATGGGTGACTTATGAGCACACCCACCCACACTACACTGAGTGTTCAGCATTTTTTGGTCCAAAACAACATGAACCCCATTCCTCTTCCTCTCTACTCACTGGATCTCAATCCGAGCAATTTTTTTTCCTGCCAGATTAAAAAAGTTCTCAAAGGGAAATATTTTGTGATGTGGAAGAGGTAAAACATCAAATGGTAGAAGCACTTAAATGCATGAATGTTGATGAGTTCAAAAACCGTTCTGAGCAGTGGAAAAAATGTCTTGATAGTTGGAGAGCATGAAACAGAGAGTACTCTTAAGGTGACTAAAGTTTTTTATTTTATTTTATTTTAAAGCAGGATTTATTGAGAGGACAGAAAAACTCCCACGACCCAAAGTTTACTGAAGTTTAAATATGTAAGAATAAACACACATTTTTTTCTTAATAAATTTCATGGTTTTTGGGGTCTTCCCTCTTACATATGTTGTATGTACACAAACTGGCTTTCATTTCTCTTTCAGGGTGAGATTTTTAGTATTATAATGAACCAATAGTAACTTAAAGTAATGGGCATTGATCCAGGCAGGTCCAGTTTTATCTGAAATATCCCAAGGAAATTGACTGCCCTCAGGAATTTTACACAAGAATATTCAGTATACACAGCTGCAAGATGTGGTCAGCAGGCATGGAGAACATTTCTCCCATGGCCTCAGCATGACCTACATGCCCAGGGAGGGAGCCAGAGGGGAAGGGGTCATCCCTGGTTGGCCACCCCAAGGACCCTGCCCCAGGATTCACACCCAGGACCCCTTCACAGGTTACAACCCCAGGACCTCTCCACAGGATCCACTCCACGACCCCCTTTCCCAGGCTTTAACCCCAGTATCCCTTCCCAAGCTCCACCCCCTCAACTTTTCCCAGGCTCCAATCCCAAGATTTCACTCCAGGAACTCCTCCCCAGGCTCCAACCCCAAGACTCCTTTACAGGCTCCAACCCCAGGATCTCTCTCAGGCTACAACCCCTTTCTTAGGGCCATATATAGAATGTACTTACTTGTCACTGAATATGTGTTACCCTACATATGTTCATATGGGGCTAGTTCAATAGCATCACTATTCTTTTATTTCAGGAGATGTTTATCACCAGAACTTTCCCTAATGAGAATTTTGGTATTTCATGATATATCAGAATTCCCCCAGGGTGTTGTTTTTCGTACATTTCAATATGTTTTGTGTAAGTCTGTGACCTCATTTCAAATGAAACCTAAAATTTTAATCTAGGTAACACATTTAATAGAAAGAATATTACATAAGGTGCAATGTTTAGAAGCTCTTAAGTGTTTACACAAAAATAAGAATTCTACATCTCTAACCCAGATCTGGCTTTTACTGCACTACAGTGTAATCTCTAAAAGGGGAAAAGATGCAACATCAAACATCTGGTGAATGAATGAAAAAGCTGCAGTCCATTCATAAGGTGTAATACCATTTAGCAAGAAAAGGGAATGAATGCCTGAAACATGCTGCAACATGACTGAATATCAAAGGTATTACACTGAATAAAATAAACCAGCTTCTAAACATTATGTACTCACACACATGTTCATAGTTGTATTATTCATCATAGCCAAGAGGTGGGGACAACCCAAATGTGCACTGATGGATGGCTAGATGAACAAAATCTATATATACATACAATGGAATAATTTTAAGTACAGTTTTTCCAAATATTCTACCCCTGTATATTTATGTATAGCATGTGCTTGGTAATTCTTCACCACCTAAGTGATTTCTCTTGGCCCAAGAGAGGAAACTTACTGATTGGAGGCTCCCATACTCCTCAGGAGAAGCTGAGACTGTAAGATGGTATCTGAGTAAACCAAAGTCTGTCCACCGCTTCTTTGGGTCTCTCTTTTAATAACTAGAAATTAGATCTTATAGTAGGTGAGGAGTAAAAAAGTGAGGCTGTGTTTCATATAACTTCTTCAATTTATATATAATAAACATTTTATATTAATGTTATTAATGTATATATACAATTATACATTAATGTACATATACAATTATATAATTATATAATATACAATTATATAATTTATATAGTATGTTTTATGCATATATATTATACATATTATATATAAATTACATATATATATTTAGAGACGGTATTTCCACTATGTTGTCCAGACTAAACTTGCTCCTGGGCTCAAGCGATCCACCCGTTACAGCCTCCTGAGTAATCGGGACCACAGGTTTGGACAACTGGACACATGTCAACCTACATTCATATGAATCCCATTACAATGACAAAAACGTCTCTAGGCAGTACTTAGAAAGCTCTTTTGTGAAAGAGCTAGGCTATTGTTCAGAAGAAAGTGCAACCCTAGGTAGGCATTAAGGCTGTGAGATGGTTTTATAGGGTTACTTCGACAGTCTGCAGTAGTGCATGCAGGGTGTAGATAGTTCCCTGGAGGTTAATGAACCCCCTCCTCAGGTACCACCTGTATCTAGTGTGTCAACATGTGTCTGGTCCTCCTGGCTGAGAGCAGAAATTTGAAGACAGCAGAAATTTAGTGAGTCCTGGCATGGTGGACATGGTTCTAGGGCCCCCCCCAACTTGGTGAGTTTTACCTTAAGGAATTCCATCAAGTTGTCAGGGTAAAGACTGAGAAAAAAATTCAATAAGCTGGTACTTACAGGTACTCAAAACCCAAGACTTGATTCGATTCACTTTCAGTTTTGTATAAAGAAAAATGTCTGAAGTTGTGCTTTCTCATCATGGAACATGAAGAGGTGTATAATGACCAACCCACTTTTAGTTCTGCTGAAGTTGTTCAGTGGATTCTGGTGATGTGAACTCATTGAATCTAGTAACCTTTCTTCTCCACTTTTTGACATTCATCTACTTGTTTATTCATATATTGATTATCATTCCCGCACTCTATTATCTCCCTTGGTCTTCAAAAATGTTTTTCTAGTTCTATCAATTTTTAAAAATTGATTAATTAATTAATTAATTGAAATCAGGGTCTCACTGTATTGCCCAGACTGGAATGCAGTAGCACAATCACTGTTCATGACAGCCTTCACCTCCTGGGTCCAGACGATCCCTTCACCTCAGTCTCCCATGTAGCTGGCAAAAGAATCGTGCATCACCATGTCTGACTAATTTAAAAGAAATTTTTATTACAAACAAAGTATTGCTGTGTTGCTTGGATGGTCTCTGACTCCTCGACTCAACCATTCCTCCTGTTTCGGCTTCCTAAAGTACTGGGATTACAAGCATGAGCCACCGTGTCTGACAAACTCCTCAGATTTTTAAATGTTATTCTTTTAAGAATAACTTGTTCTTATCACTCTTGTGCTACACTGAAACAGCCTGTCTGAAAATAATGGGTGAACATTTGTTTCTTTCCCTTTATGTCTATTGGGGCAATTAGTACATGACCTAACTACTATGAAAGATGTTGATTATGAAAGTAACTGTAAACTTACAGAATTTGTATATATTTTCTGAGATTCAATCGATTACAGACAGTATCTTAGATCGGGGGAGACCACTTTATTTGGGTTCTGTGTTCCTTTGTCAGGAACTTATGGATTTTGAGAGGTTCTTTTATGGTAGGGCAGATACACATTATGTAATATAAGTTGCAGATAGTTTTACTCACTGGAAATTTTCCTTTTTATTTTCCTTATGATATTTCCTGTCATGTGGATTATTCTCTACTTTTATTAATATTTTAGAATTCTTGTCATTGTTAATCTAGTTTATATTGCCTCATCTGTCATGTCAACCCCTCCCACTAAAAACATATAAATGATTATCTTTAATACATCAATTGTCTTTATATATCAATCTTGTATTCTATTAGCTTACTGAATTATCTTTGGGTGTGGATTTTTGTATCAATGCTGTGTTTCCAGGTTTATAATTATATCATCTGCAAACATAGATTTATGTCTTTATTTTCAATTCTTCAGCCATTTTTACTGACCTTGGCTAAACCTTCAATATAATGACAAATGAATAGCACAGGTGATCATGTGTTCCTAGTGTTGTTTTCTGACCTTAGTGGAATCAACCTGGTGCTTTCATGAGCAAAATGGGGATTTTGTTTTGCTAAGGTAGAAAGGATCCATCAATTTCTAATTTTGAGTATTTAAATTTAATATTAATGCATGTTTATTTCTTTCAAATATGTTTTTGTAACTATGAGTGGAATACCTTTATTTCTCTATCTATAAATTTGATGGAATACATTAATGAATTTCCAAATATAGGATCATTTCTGAATTCCAGATGCAAACTCATGCAGTCATCATATGTTGTCTGAAAATTAAGTTTTCAAATTCATCCTAGAAAAAGTGCTACATACCTCATTGTTGAATATCACTATGGTCACCTTGGAAGCATTCCTCTTGGGAAGTTATGTACCAATATCAGCACCTAGTCCACCTGTCAAAGCAATTTTCGAACTTTTTTTCTGGAATGCCCTTCACAGCTTGTCATCATGAGAATGTCAGAGTGCATGAGAGCAATGGACAAACGTTAAATTTCTTGTTAAAACTGGTGAGAGTGGAAGTGAAATCACGGACATGTTTAGTCCACATTTATGAGGATAATGCCATGAAGAAAACAGCAGTGTGCAAATGGATTCAATATTTTTCTGAGGGGACAGAAAACATCACTTATGATAAGAAGTCAGGATGGCTAGTAATAAGCAGAACTGGTGAAAACATTGCAAAAATTCATCAAATTGTGTGTCAAAATCGTCGGCTGTGAGAAGCATAGCAGACCAATGAAACATCGATAGAGAAACAGGAAAATTTTAATTGAAAATCTTGGCATGAGAAAGTTGTGTGCAAAAAATAGTCCTGAAGGAGCTATTGCATCCTAGCAATGCACTAGCTTACACAGCACTGTCTGTGAAGGAGTTTTTAGCTAGTAAGCAAATAACTGTATGAAACACCATGCCTACTCACCTGATATGGCCCCCATTGACTTTTTTATTTACACGAAGATAAAGGAAACATCAAAAGGAAGACATTTTAATGACATTCAGGACATGAAGGATAATATGAGGACAGCTCTCATGGCCATTCCAAAAAAAGAATTCCAAAGTTGTTTTTATGAATGCACTAGGCACTTTCATCAGTGCATAGCTTCCCGAGAGTAGTTCTTCAAAGGTGACCATAGTGATATTTAGCAATGAGGTATGTAGTACATTTTCTAAGATGAGTTTGCGAACTTAATCGTAAGACTTTTGTATTATTTTCCAACTTTTTGCTGTATTTTAGTTTAGATGATTCCATCTGTCAGCTGATGGGAGGCTATTCTATAATATTCTTTTCGGTACAATCTTTAGGACATTTTAGGATCAGCATTTTATTTGATTCATAGTAATCATTTGGAAATTCTATGTCCTCTTCAATGCCCTTGAATTGAGTAAGTAGTGCAGGCTTTTTTAACATTTAAATGAAATTAAAAATTGACCTGTGAATATCATTCTGATGCTTTTAATTGTGAGACTCCTATAAAAATCTTCCTTTAGAGAGAACTCACTAGATGTTCAAACTCACCTGCATGCAATATATTTATTTAGCAAATACTCACATAAATCCCCAAATGCTAAAAACATGGAAAAAAAGAAAAACCCTGTTATTAATAGGAGGCAGGATAAACAAACTTGTTTTCAAAAGAATACAACATAAAACTATGAGCTTTTCTGTCCTCTCAATAAATTCTTCTTTCAAACAAAACAAAACAAAAATTTATCCTTCATTTAAAAGGAATGGATTACTGAACAAATATTCTCCCTTTCCTCTATGATTATTGTGCTTTTTAACTCTCTAACTGTATTAAAGTCAATATTGGTCAAGGTTTCATAGATAGTTTGTTTTGCTTTGGGCAAATAGATAAAGTATTTTCTAATCAATTATTAACATGTTTTTTCTTTTGCATTTACCCAGTTGAAAGAGTATTTTGAGTCTCTTGTGTGATTCTTTTTAACCTGCAGATTAAATGCTGTGCTCAGGGTTCTGAGGGTTAGCACAGAATTAGATTAGGGGTAGGAAAAATTCTCATGAAAGCAGCTAATCCAGTGAGATCCATGAGCTTCTGTCAGTCTTTCATGAAAATGGTGAGACATCAACATTTTCTGCTTCTTCCATGGGAGACCCTGTCTACTTTCAGGAATAATGGATAAAAGATCTCCAGCACCCTAGTGGTCTCTTAGGATATGCTTGCTGGAATCTTCTAATAGACTCTGGGAATACAAAAGTTTTTGAAACTATTCTCAGCTCCCCAGGCATGAATTGGCATTGCTGCTAAGGGTGACATGATAATTGCAGTTCTGTGGGGAGGTGTGATCACACCATCACAATTGTATATTTCAGGTTCTAACTTCCTGCCTCCCTCACATGCTGTGGCTTTTAATGATCTTCACACTGAGCTCATTGTCCTGGTGGCAGGAAGGAGTATTTCATACTTCAGTCTGAGGGACACGGCCTGTCAGGGAAGGAGATGCACCTGGAATCTGGGTATGTTTGCATATGTGGTAAAGAAACGCATCTGAGGTAGAAACTAGTCTAGGGGCAAAACTACACTGGAAGGACTAATTCCTGAGACATAAGCTGAGAGTAGGAGAGAGAACAATGGCCTGAGAACCTGACGCATGACTGTTGCTAATGAAATTTTAAATAAAATTCTCATGGGAAGGCTGCTTGGTGTTTAATCCAAGTGCTATCAAAATCTAGATTTTAATGTGCTTCAGGATTGTCTTTTCAAAATTCATCTCCCATTCAGTTTGCACAATACCTCCAGGCAGAAGATAGAGATTTTCAGGAGGAGTGGAATAATTTCTGTAAAAGTTCTGTGCATGGGCAAATGGATACGATGGAACTAACCAAATTATCTAATTCACAGCAGAAATGGTGTGACCAAAAAAGAATTGCTGGAATATAATTGTTTTTCTGTAATTTGGGTATGACATACTTAATGGAGACAGTAAATGTATCTCTACTGAAAATATTTGTTGTCTGCTGATCATGGGGGACTATTTTCCTTCCTGAAACTAGGAAAGGTTCTTTAGGAAGAAGGTAACATCATAATAGGGGGTTTCAAACTGCAAACAGTAATGACTTAATTAATAAAATTTTTATTTTATTAGAATAAATTAATCTAAAAATATCATCTTATCACAAAAAGTGTTTTAAAAATGGGATACTCCTTGCTATATTGATCTCTGGTTTAAACAAATTTCAGTGTTATTCCAGGTTCTCTACTCATTTTTCTTCCTTTTCAATGTAATTAAATGCACAAGATTCCATGTCTTTAGATTCCATTTGTATGTTTGTACTATTTTTTTGTAGCTTTTGCAACATAAATATTAATTCAAGTTTCAGTTAGTTGTTCTAAAATAAGAGACATAATTATATAATCTATAAACAAGACTAATTTATTTAGACTCCTACTCAAATAAATAAATAAAAAATAAAATAAAATAAAATAAAGAAAACAACTAACTAACTGTTATCATATAGCATAGTAGTGAACACTAATGTCTGTTTTCAGGCTACACAGGTTTAAATCCTGACATCCTATCTGTATTTAGATGCTTTACCTAAGCTCCTTGTGAATACATTCTCTTCATTGGTCAAAGAAGAATAACATTAATTTTTAAATTGTAGAGTTGTGACTCTTTAGTATTATAATAGGTAAAAACGTTAAAGTGACTCATACATTTTAAGTGCTATAAAAAAGAGACTTGGAAAATTTCTTTACAAAAAGTATATTTATATATTTGCTTTTAATTCTTAGAGGGAAAAAATAATGAGCACAGATGTTATTTTCCATTAAAATGTAACCCATAACTCATTTTCCACACAGAACTCTCTGCTTGTTGAATATTGAGTCATGCAAAATGACAGAATGGTCCTTGTGGATATGAAATTTGGAATGATCTTCCTATCCCAGGTAGTTTTTTGGTAGGTTTTTCTTTCATGTTTCTTTTTAGGTAGTTCCAGGTGACCTTTGGGGGGAAATACTTTTTTTTTTTTTTTATATAATCAGTATTTTTTATTATCGTTTTGTAGGGTACAGTTAAGGATTAGGTGTACAATTACGTTTCATTCAGGCACCCTATTGATAAGAGGTGTTTTCCCAGTCCCAGATAGATATTAGCTACTGTTAGTCCCATCCCCCCCCAACTTTTCACTCTTATATCATTACGTGTCCATTTACTTTAGGGGATGTGGGCCAAGATCCACAGATTTGATTCAAAGGCACTTGACTGTAGCCAACTCCTTGGTCATTCTCTCTAGAGGAATTCCAGAGACCATGGCAGCTGTGGGGTTGAGAAATTTTGTCATTTATTTTGGATGTGAAGTTGTTTTATATGTTCACAGTGTGGCTGGGGTGTGTCCGTTGGTGCCACCTGCCTGTTGAGTGTTTTTCAAATGATCACCATCAACCCTAGGAATTCCAGTAGGAGGGTAGAACTTAAAGTAAAAGCTCCCAAGTATGATGGCTCCTCCATTATCCTTTGCTGGGCCCTGCAATTGCTGTAAAATATCATTTTGCCTATTTATAAAACTGTCAAATTGGGAAACAAAAATATAAGAAGCAACAGAGATTTTGGATATTGTTCTGATACATTTTACAATGAAGTGGTGACCTCAGTGTATGCAGCATTGACATCTTTGCATGATGTTCTGTGTTTGGGATTTATGACCTTGTCCAGCAGCTCCATGGTTTTTATTCTGTATAGACACAGGCAGCAGATCCAAAACATTCATAGGACCAGTCACTCCCACAGAACCTCTACTGAGACTAGGACCACCCAAAGCATCCATGCACTGGTGAGCACCTTTGTAGTATTTTATGCCCTTTCCTTCAGCATCTATGTTTATTTTTCTCTCTTCAATAAATCCAGCTGGTGGCTGGTGAACACTACCGTAGTAATCACCTCATGTTTTCTGACTATTCGCCCTTTTGTTCTCATGAGCCATGTCCCCAACATATCCAGGTTTTGCTGTATCTGCTGTTGCAAAACTACACAATTCTTTTATCACATCAGAATGATGTGAATTGTCTGTCTGGCATCATATTCAGCTATTAATCCACTTAGATCTAAAAGAATCTTAAGAACAATTATGAACTCATTTCACTGTAGGAAAAAGGTGAAGACTACAGACAGAGACTGGGACAACACAAAATAGTAAATATAAAAGTCCACAGCAAATGAAATGTTATGCACTTAATATGTAAGTACTTATATAGTTGCATATTCATTAACGGTTGTAGTGGAGAAATTCCAATGTCATAAAATCATCCTGAAATAATGTACAGATACTGGAATTGTCTTTGAATGTGTAAAGCTCATTCTGTGATATTTAACTTTCCTCAGATATCTTTGAACTTGGAAATGTATGGACAGTTGCATAAATGGCAACAGCATGTGGTGGTTGCTGTTTTTTGAATATTTGACCTCTGCAAACCTCATGTTGAAATTCTATTTCCAGTGTTGGGCGTGGGTCTAATAGGTAGGTGGCATTTGGTTCATGATGGAGGATGCCTCTGAATGACTTGGCACTGTCCTTGTGGTATTAAGTGAGTTCTTGTTCTATTAGTGTCTGCCAAAGCTGGTTGTTCAAAAGAGCTTTGCAATTACCACTTGCTTCCTCTCTTGCCATGCAATATCCACACATACTAAGTGCTCTTTACCTTCTGCCATGAGTTGAAGAAGCCCATAGCCCTCAACAGATGTGGATGTTGGAGCCATACTTCTTGTACAGCCTGCAGCACTGTGAATCCTCTTTTATTTAGTAAGTACTCAGTCTCACATACTTTTTAATAGCTACAGAGACAGAAAAAGATATGGTTTTTCAAGAAATTGGGGGTATTGGCCTTGGCTCTGATTTGTAATGCATATTGTATTTCCTTGGATAAAACTAGAAAAAAATTAGTTTTTATTTCCTGTTGGCTATGGAAGCCAGATTGTGAATACTGTGCCTTATTCCTAAAAGAAACTGTAGAACTTTGAGATATGATAATGCTGTCTTATCTATTCATTTATATTATTATTATTATTAATATTATTACTATTTTAGAGACAAAGTCTTGCTATGCTATCCAGGCTGTTACCAAACTCCAAGGCTCAAGCCATCCTCTTGCCTCAGCCTCCTATTTGCTGGGATTGCAGGTGTGAGCCACAGCACCGAGCCTGGAATATGATAAAATATTTGGGAAAGATTAACATTTAAAATATTTTTGGGTAAACATTTGAATAATAATCAAGGGACAACAAAAAACATGGGAAGAGTGTCAGCTGACTTTTATAAAGATTGCAGATAAAAGTCAACAAATAAATACAGATTTATTATGTGGGAAAAATTTAATTACAATTTTGAAATATTCAGAAAGTAGATTTCCTTGTATTAAGTCTTGAGGGAAGTTGACTACTTAGAAAAAAAGAGTTTTCAATATGAACTTTTAAATTCCAATTTGAGGAGCCAAATCTACAAAGAACATTTATCTACCAGGGAGCAGAAGATGAGTATCATTTTGGAGCTAAAAGGCACGAGTCTATTAAGTTTAGTGAGTTTTCCTGCTTTTGAAGTCAACAAGGGAGCAAAATGGACACCTACAAATAATTCAAAACGATATTAGCACAATCATAGGAACTATTTAAATATGATTTTCTGTATATCATAAACAGTTATATTTTTAAATAAATAATTTATCTTTGAATCCTTTTAGATTTGGAGAAAATTTGCAAAGATAACACAGAGTTCTCAAATATCTTTCATCCAGTACCCCTGATTTGAGCATTCTCCAATGGCACATTTGTCGAAACTCAAACATCAACATCAGTACCTTATATTAGCTGAACTTCATATATTTTACCAACTTTAAAACTTTTTTTTTCTCTTCAGGATCAATGAAGTATACCACATTATATTTAGTCACCTTGCCTCCCCAGCCTGTTCTGTTTTCTGCTTTTCTTTGTTTTTCATGACCTTGAGAGGTTTGAGAAGTACTGGTTCTGTATTTCTTAGGTAGTCCTGGGAAATGAATTTGTCTGTTGTTTTCTTGATGAGTAGATTGGTTTATGGGTTTTAGGGAAGAATATCACATCTCATCCCATCATATACTGTCAGAAGTATCATGAACTTCATATGAATAATCTCCAGTGATGATAATATTGATCTGTTAAAGTGGTGTTTTTCAGGTTTGTCCACTATAAGGGTACTATGTTTTATTTTCCATACTTCATTTTTTGAGGATGGATTTTAGCATGGAGTTTGTAAGCCTAGCCCAAATGAAAGAGAGTGTGTGTGTTTGTGTGGAAAGACACTGAATTAAGCTCCACCTACTGGAGGGGTAGATATTCATACATATAACTTGGCATGTGTCTGTAAATTGTAAGGAAGACTTATCTCTCCATTTATTATATTATTCATTTGGTTTTTTATATTAGTGTGATCTCATTTATACTTTTTTATACTTTGTGTCATAATTCAACACTAAGCAATTTCTTTTATCCCTTAAATTGTTGCAGTTTTTGTCACTGGGAAGTGTGCATAATTTTAAAATCTATCTGGTATGAATTCTAGTTTCTGTCACAGAGCTTCAAAAATTCTTGGAATTTCTTGAATGATAAGAAAGCCTTTTTCATACACATGAAAGGTCTCATGGCAGTGGGCCCTAAATTTATTCAGGATGGAGGTTGGCCATAAACACCAACCATGTGTTTACTGCATTGAAATCTGCAGCTGCCAGACCTCTGGGGAGTGAATGGTGGATGGAACTTGAGTTCAGTTCATGGCCAGTGATTTTATCAATCATGCCTAGATGATGAAATCATAATTACAACTCTGGATATTGTGGCTTAGGGGAACTTTCAGATGGGGCAGTAATATCACTGGACTAAGAGGTTGATGCAACCTGACTCTACAGGGACAGAAGCTCCCATGCTTCTATGTAATTTCCCTACCCCAGTCAAAAATCAACCACTTCTTCAAGTAGTCTTTTGCTAGACCTTTTCTTAGACCTTCCAGATCTTGTCTTACATATTTCATTTGACTGCTTATTGATAAATTTAATAATAAAATGGCAATTGTTAGTATTGTACTATCCTATGTTCTATGAGTCATTCTCACAAATTATTAAATAAGAGGGATTTGTGGAAAACTCTGCATTTTTCTTTAGCCTTGCAAAGTGCAACTGATACTTGCAAGTGGCATCTGAAGTAGGGAAGTGTTGTGAAGGACTTTGCCCTGGTAATGTAAAAAATCCTAAAAATGATTTTTTTATAATCAATATTTTTAATTATGATATTGTGGGGTACAGTTAAGGGTTAGGTATACAAATATGCTTTGTTCAGGCACCCTT